>JAOVYX010015002.1:0-27947 GCA_035668315.1 Drosera spatulata | reverse complement strand
TTAAACACCCGTGTTCATATCTCAACCCAAAAGTTTATTTGGCCGTGTTATGGACCGAATCACGCATATGCGGTAGTATAGTGGCTAGTGTTCATGGACTTGAGGGAACAACCCCTAGTCTCAACCCATGTTCGTATCGGAAATACCCGTGTTCGTATCTCAACCCAAAAGTTTATGTGCGCGTGTTATGGGCCGATTAAACACCCGTGTTCATATCTCAACCCAAAAGTTTATTTGGCCGTGTTATGGACCGAATCACGCATATGCGGTAGTGTAGTGGCTAGTGTTCATGGACTTGAGGGAACAACCCCTAGTCTCAACAGATAGCTTTTAAGCGTTGGTGTTGTAATGCTATTATGGACTCATGAATTGGTCTCATGTCTTAATCGTAGAGCATCATTGGTCCACACGAGGAGACCTTAATGTGCACTATGATGCATGGGTCGGGTTGGTTGTAAGTATCTGTGTTTCATGTGAACCTTTTTTCGGCTACCTTACGATCAATAGGCCTTTATCAGATGTGATTTCGTCATTAACTTATATGACATCTAATGTTGTACATGGATGGTGACCATGGTCTTATGATAATGATTATGATTGTGATTATGTTTGCCTGTGGGAAGCAGATCTTTCTTCTCATTATGTGTTAGATAAATAACAGATGGAATCTTTATTTGTGGTTTTGAAACAGGTGTGTATACAGTAAGCATAGATTCGAAACAAGGGAAGGTAACAGTTACCGGGAATGCTGATCCGGCAGTTCTCATCAGGAAGCTGGAGAAATCAGGCAAACGGGCAGAGCTATGGATTCAAAAGAACAACCAATTCAACCTCGGAAACAAGTTCAAGAACGCCCAAATGGACTCTGCGGCGAAGGGCGGGCACAAGGAGACCAATAAGTCCCAAAAGAGTGTCGCGAAGAATAATCACCAGGCGACGAATGCACATATCCAACAGATTCTTCAGCAGATGAGGGGAGCGAAAGAACAGAAATCTGTCAAGTTCAACATGCCTACAAATCACAATGGCCAAACTTGTGATGATGATTTTGATGGGGAAGATGATGACGAAGATGAAGATTATGACGAAGAGGACGAGGATGGATATGATGATGACTCCGACGAGGAGGATGAGGATGATCACAATCTCAATGATCTGTTCGGGCACTCTCAACATGCCAATACAAAGACCATACAAACAATGGGGAACAATGGTCACAAGAACAAAGGCAATGGGAACAAGGGACAACAGGCAGGAAAACATAAGAAATTCCGCAGCGGCGGTGGCAAAGGCAAGAAAGGTGGTGGTTTCCATTTGCCTGCGATCATCAAGAGCATTGCTCTGAGTACTGGTTGCAAAAAGATCAATGTTGCCAAAAGGGGTGGCGGCCATGGCGCTGGTAATGCCAAGAAAGGCAACCATAGTCATGGCGGCGGCGGCACCAAAGAGGGTGGAGAAGCCAAGAACGGCAACCGCGGTGGCAGCGTTGGTGGTGGAAATAACAAAATTGGTGGTGCCAATAGTGGGAAAAATGGTCAAAAAAATGGGAATGGGAAAAAGAAAAATGGAGGTGGGGCCAAGGGAGAAGGGATCCATGACATGAATGTTCTTCCCCAAAATGTGAAGGGAAATGGCAATATGGGCCTAGCGGGCCAGATGGGCCCAATGGGCCAGGTGGGCAATTACCCTATGGGCCCATTCCAACAAGGCCCACAAGCTGCAGGGGCAATGAATGGGAAGTACTATAACCAGGGTATGGGCCCTTCACCCTTGGGCAACAACCACCCTTATGCTAATCAGCAGTATATGGCTATGTTGATGAACCAGCAGAGGATGATGATGAATGCTGAAGCTATGCAGCAACAGCAAGCTATGTACGGGCGGCCGACGATCCCTCCTGGCGTCGGTTACGGCCGGCCACCTCCGGCTTATGATCCGTTGACGCACATGTTCAGCGACGAGAACACTGGAAGTTGTAGTATCATGTGAAGTTGATTGGGCGGCGAATGCTGGTTTTGTGTAAGTTTGGTTCTAGTTTTGTTGCTTCAAGTTGAAGATTTTGGACTTGAAGTCTAGGTTTATATCTCGCTAGCGCTTGTTGTGTTCTGTTTTCCTTGCAACACTGGGCAATGGATCGTTTTGTTCCTGTTAGCGAGATCCTATGAAGCTTGATTATCTAAATCGGACGTGTAACATATGTATTTACAGTAGCTGTCTTAGGTTATAGGAGTGTTTGCCACTGCAATGTAGTACTCCCGTTTATTGGAGGAAGAAGGATCTCCCTTTTGCGGTTTCCACCATGAACATGAACCTCGGAGAAATCATTCCTTCTTGACCGGGTTATGTTTTCTGCGTATCCAGTTTCTCGTTTCTCGTCTCTTTTTTGTTCAGGCAAACTTGTTACAGATTTAGTGTGCAGTTGTGGATATGAGTTGCGGAGCTCCTCTATTGAATCTCTTGGCGGTCTGATGAATCTGCGTAGATCCCTTCCGAGTTCTTTCTAGCCCAAGGTTCTCTCCTTATCAGACGTCGACAAGCTACTCAAGCATGCAACAGTATTGCATCTTCATCATCCTACTGCAATTCAGACAGTGGTAGAAGAACTGCCAGGGCAAGGAGCTAGGCCGATCGAGCCGAGGCACCATTTCAGCTCAATTCAGAAGATCAGAAGCGGCACGCGGCACTGTTCTTTGCTACTAGTATAGCTTGAGGTATATACAACTTTCTTTCATCTCTTTTAGCTCGCTTTTGACAATCGCACCAAAACTGTTGAACACCGGCCAAAACAAGTCCAACCTCTCCTCTCTCTCTCTTGTTTTGGTTTACTCCTTTGTCATGTTACACATATTTAGCATGCATGGCCTAATTGCTTACATATATATAACCTAGGATTTGCTATAAATACACAATTTATGTTCTCTTGGTTATCATAACATTACAAGAAGTCTCACGCTGTACTTGCACCTATATTTTCACTATGATTGACAGCTTGACCATCTTATTTCACACGAGGGTCTGCATCCATCGCCTCCGTTTGATTTCCAACCTCAGGAGCACTATGATTGACGTGTTGGGATTCAAAGGATTGAGCATGAGCTACAGTGGCAACGGAATGAGTTGATAGCGCAACGTATTGTTATATAGAGACATCGAGATGAGATCACTCGGCAGGGTGAGCACATCAATATGATAGATGAGCGTACACAGCGTTGGGTAGATCAGCAAGATTATTTCTTTGGACGTTTTCGTTGATGGACTTAGGCCACCACCTCCTCTACCGCAGTACCTATTTGAGGATTAACTAGATTATTTTAGTCATGCATTTCATGTATAGGTTCTGAAACTATAAAGAATCTAGGTTTGGGATGTTTTCTACCATGTTCATTAGGTTGAGTCTGTCATTAGACTAATTCAGTTTATCTTTAGTTAGTTTCTATTTTCATGTTGAGTCAGCTCTAGGTGTTCTTGTATGTCATTTCTAGCTTCATATCAATGTATGTATGATGCGCGTTGTGGCAGACACGTCAAATTGAAATTTTTATGCACTCACTTACACTCTAAAAATACTTAAAATAATATAATAGTGAAAGTAAAGGTTTAACCCATAGGGACGATCACTATATTATTTATTCTTCTTTTTCGTCATTATAAAGAACTATTATAAATATGAAAACTAAGATTTGGGGGATTTTATGTTTAGCTGATCAAACTAATTAAATGACTGAATATAAACTAAAATAATCTTAACTTATGAAATAAATGGATTTAGGTGTTTTCTTATGTGATAAAAGGTAGGGAGGTCGACAACTTACGTTCTAGCGTTTTAGTTAGGATTAATTATGGATGAATATCATATATATTCGTTATTTTGATAGGTTTGGCCGTGATACCTTTGGGCATAAAGTATCATATTCGCTAGATTGTTAATTATCAATGATCTTATATAATTAACCTAATCTATAAATCCCTACCATACCGATGAGTTCGTATATGTTAAATATAAATAAATTAAATCAAAGCAAGAGAATAGTCCAAACATGAACATTAGTAGCAATGAGGTTAAACTATCATATTCACATGCAATCAACCATAACGTCATGACAATGAGTTTGAATCATGAATTGTTATTTTGCTATCAATATAATCACTTCGCGTGATTAATAGTTAGGTTATGTCATCGATAGGTGATCAAACTATTTGATTTCATAATATATAATGGATTAATGTCAGATTTCATGCATCAATCTTAATATATGAAACTGGTTTAATTAGCACTTTAACTTGTCATTTGGTGTATTATCAATAAAAGAGTGTTTATTGTAGAAGAGTTTAAGTGTTTTGCACTCAAGTCCATTTAAATTCTCAACATTTGATAACAGAATGGGTGGTTCGAGATCAATATTCTTAAAAGGAGATATTTATGCTAACAGCCGAAAATCGATGTTAGTCTTAGTGAAAATTATTTGCGAGGAGTCCTTGTAAAGAGGGTTACTTAGAAAGGATACTGGAGCAGGTTCATTATTGTCCGAGGAGGAAAAGGAGGAATCGCTATTGGTTGCCTAGCGTCAGAACCACCAAAGTCAAACCCATGATTAAGTAGTGTTGAGACTATTTTGAGAGGAATCTTTTAATTACTCAAGATCTCAAGGTTATATCTCACATTTGAAAATAACGGAACTTTCTAGTCTGGGAGGAGGATTGGAAAGTCTCGATAATTATAATTGTCGAGAATGGAAGACTATGGAGTCTTATTTACGGGGCCAAGATCTATGAGAGATAGTTGATGGTAACGATACTATCGAGCCAACTAAACTCGAGGATGTCAAGAAGTGGGAGATAAAAACGGAGAAAACGAAGTACGCATTTAAGATAACAGTCGAGAAAGACTTGTTGCTTCTTATTGAGGATGTGAAGAGTCCAATGAAGACATGAGATATCTTCGTGGTGCTATTCTTGAAAAAGAATACAGCGCGATTACAGCTTCTAGAGAGTTCGTTAATGACGACAAATCAAGGTGAAATATCAATCAGGGAATATTTTGCAAAGCTTAAATTTATTTGTCGTGAGATTGGACAGCTGGATCCGTCGACAAAGGTCGATGACGAAAGAATGAAGTGGATTCTGATTCATAGTTTGGAGTTGACGTACTTTGGATTCGTGACAACGGTCCAAGGATGGGCGTCTCAGCCAAGTTCATTGGAGTTGGAGATTTTACTTGTGAATCAAGAAACTCTCGTGAAGAAGTTTTTTGGAGGTTCAATTAAAAAGAAGACCGAGAAAAATAAAGAGAACGAGGAGCGAGCTCTATATATCAAGTGAGACAAAGGTCGTAGAGGCAGCGATCAAGATCAAAGAAAATGGCCAAGATTACAGGAAGGAAAAGGCTCACAGCGATGGGAAAACAAAACTATTACGTTGAAAAAGGAGATTCACTAAGTGATGCAACGCGGAAAACGTGATAAAATCTAGGTAGCGTTTCAGAGGACTATTGATGTTAGATATTGTTTTAACGGAGAGACCTAACCTCGAATTCACGAGGGGTTTTCGAATCCACGGAGATAACTGAAATCCACCAGGAGAGAATAAATCTTGAAATATTATATTATTCAAAAGTTGAATGAAACGTTAAACATGATAATCTATTTATAGAGTTCTAAATAATTCTAAACTAGATAATAAAATATCTAAAGAAAGAAAATCTAAATCTAGAACATATTACCCTAAAATAAGATATAAAATACAATAATAACTTAATTAATTCAATATCAAATCCAAATGTCCTAAATTCTAATATCTTTTCTGGTGTCATTCTCCCCTTCTTGGAAAAAATTCGACTTCGAATTGTGAAGCGTTGAATGATGAACATGTGTTGCCAACGAATCTTGAACATGGACGGTACTTGGTGGAGCCTTGTCTTAATTAAGATCTCAACTTGTAGCATTTTCGACATTAAAGGATGCACCTGATCCATATTAAGAAAAATTGTCGAACATATGTAATCGGTTTGATTGTCGAGAAAATCATTGAGTTGAGTCTTGGCCTTATCGTGTAAGATCTCTTCTTCCTTGACGCACAAACAAACTTCCGAGACTTTAACAAGACCTTTGTCTAGAACCTCATTCTCATCCAACCTCGCAGATCCTGATGTTGTAGACTCCTTACCTATTAAGATATGGCAATTATCAATGTTAAACGATTTACCTTCCATTGCATGAATATCTTCTGAGTTTGCATCATTTCCTCCATTCTGCATCCTTATTATCGAACTCTTTGATTAGGTCTCTGGCCAGTGATATCGAGGTCATCCTCATCGTCTTTACTGGCGATGATATTGGAAACAATCTTTGATGCCTCGTCATCACATGAGTCCAAGCTTTCAAATGACTTGTTCACAACAAGACGATCAGATTGATCATTAAAGCTATCCAAGACAGCAATAACAGAGATGTCTTCATGATGCAACCCTTCATTGTCACCTTCAGTTCCTAGAGAATCTTTAGTTATATCACAAGTGCCATGATCAGCTAATTCCTTGATGCAGCTTCTTTTCATTGTTGTACTATGAAGACCTTTTAGTGCATCTTCAAGAATTTTCTCACCATGACAATTAGTAGATCTCATCCCTTTATCTTTGGGGAAGATAGCATCATGGTCTTTTACTTTTTGCTGTGACACATAGTAATCCTTTGGTAGAAGTAGTTCTTTACGTCCTGTCGATCTCTTGTCTCTGTTACCTTGCAAACTATCTTGATATGTACGTCATCAATGATAGTTGTAGCATGAAGGACAAAACTCCTTGATCAAAAGTCGTTTCATCCTCTTCCATGTTCTAATTGGCTCTTTATATTGTCGTCTCCTCATATTCGAATTGGCTCTTTATATTGTTATCTCCTCGTTCGTTGCAAATTTTCCCACCGCACAACACTATTTCTGAATTTAAAAGCTACGACTTGAACAATTTTGTTGTCAGGCGCATTCATCGTATCAATCCATTCTTCGATCTCTACCAACCAATCAAAGAAATCCTCGACATCAAGATTCCTGTTGAAATTTGAAATATCTGCCTCGAACATGTAATCATCATAATCCACATGTCTTCATATTCGATATGAGACATAATCCATATCATCATCATAATCTTTCATCCGAATCAACCTCGTAGTTACGAAAATGACGAGATCGATCTTTATTAGGATAAACAGTCTCATAGTCAGAACGTCGACGTGGCTGGACAGGTTCTTCAAACCGGCCAAATAGTTCCTTATCAACTCGCTTGCTAGGGGCGAATCCCCGAGCATATTTATTTCGGTTGGAAAGATAATAGCCTCCATCGCATTAGTTGCCACTGAGCCAGGCGAATCCTCTCTCTGTGGGTAATGGGCCCACCACGCTTCCCCTGCGCAAATGATGCCTAAATCTTAATATTCTAAATTCTAATATCTTTTTTACGTGTCATTAAGTCTTAAAAACCAGAAAAATTATTGTTGTTTTTATTATGAAAAAAAAAACATTAAATTAAAGAGTGTCGATACAAATCAATTGAAAAAGATACAAAGATGACACAAATAAAAAACAAAGTCGAAAAAGAATAAGATTTCTCGACTATATGATAAAAACAATGAGAGAGAATAATCGTTGAGGGAGAGTATTGAACACCAGCCAAAACAAGTCCAACGTCTCCTCTCTTTCTTGTTTTGTTTTACTCCTTTGTCATGTTACACATGTTTAGCATGTATGACCTCATTGCTTATATATAAACAACCTAGGATTTGCTATAAATAGACAATGTATGATCTTTTGGTTATCATAACATTGCAAGAAAACATGGAGTGCAGTTAAAGTGTTCAATACTTTAACTTGTCATTTGTTGTATTTTTTCAATTTAATACGTTATTAATAAAAGAGGGTTTGTGTTATTGTAAAAGAGTAAGTATTTTGTATTTAAATCCATTTAAATTCTCAACAAAAATATCATAACCTCCTGTAGCAAATCTTGATTGCATCCAACGGATCAATGAGTGTTCAATTTATATCTTTTGAGGACAAGTCTGTGAATACAATTATTACTAACAAGATTGTATGTGGGGGGTTTCCCCTTTCAAAATTTCACACAAGGCAAACAAGGCTCATGGCCTCTACATTTCTGGTATATTTTGTCCAATTCCTTCAAGCCTATTAATTTGTCCTTATTCCAAGTACATGTGACCACCTTCACCTTACCCTCATCTACTGATTGGTTCATAATCCAATAACAGCAAACATTAGAAAACTCGAGCGTAATACAAAAACAATTTAGATATTTTTTGTCTGATTAAGGTCGGGAAGATCAACCCTAGACAACCCACGTTCAGGATCACAGACATATGATTGTACATGTTCTGGTACCCCTGCTTTTTCACAAAAGGTTCTGAAAAAGTTGCTTCTAAGTTTTTAACCATGAAAGCACCCCAGTTTCAGTCATTCACCAGTTATCTAGCTGCTATGGATCCTTCTCCTCGTCCACTTTATTTTCTCCTCCTTTCTTTCTTCATCCTCATCCTTTTATCCATTGCATTTCCCACTCTCGACGCGGTGAAACTTTCCCATCGTAGCAATGCTCTCCTCCTCCCGGTGTCTAAACACGCCTCTGACACACCAGTACATTGCTTCGATTCGACGGAAGGCGTCTCCTGTGCCTACCAATGTGGTTCTTGGCCTCAATGGGAAGTATCTATGGGTGAGCCATGATTCCTCTTACAACTCCTATAAACTACCTCGGTCCTTCAACAAGTGTTGTAATCGTTGTTCAGCATGGAACAACGGTCGCAACATTAGGAACGATGCTTGTGGGAAGCACCGGTCCCGTATAGTTGTAAGAAACACATTCTCTAGGAGGGTTTTGTTGAATTGGTCCAACCCAAGACTTGGTCTTGTGATATACCCTTGCTCTTATCTATTTAGGAAATCAACAAGTGCAAAGCAAGATACGCAGCAAACACAATATACAAAACAGCTACACTAAACAGAGATAAAAGTAAGGGAAAACCATTCTGCGCAGTCACAGAAAAACAACCGGATCAAGGGTCATTGGTGATCGGATCAAGCTGATTTTTGATGAGCGTGTACATGACATCTGTTCTTTGTATTCAATAGTTGGATCGTCGATCGGGGTTTCGTATGTCCACCAATTCAGTCCCAAACAGCAACCGATAGTTTTGGATGATTTTACTCCATCTTCCTTATTGCTATTGCTATTGTTATTAGATCTTCACTATATGCTTGTGAATCCCATCATTGTAGGATCAGAGACGTTATCGTCTCATTTATGATGATATCTAGGTTGTGTACCTAGTGGAACTTGATTTTATATCAAAACCGTAATAGTGAAGTGTTTGGGTGGACTCTGAGATCGGTCCCGTGGTTTTTACTCCCTAGATCTTGGGAGGTTTTTCACGTTAAAAGTGTTGTGTTAAACTCGTCCGTGATTTGTTGGATTGCATATTGTCTTTTGGTTGGTTGGAATATTTCCTCGCAGGTTTAAGCAAATCGGGAAAGTCATCGTCTTTCCCGAACAAGTGGTATCAGAGCATCTGTGATTTGCTTAAACGATGGAAATTAGTACCCAACGGATGGTTAGTTTAAATGGAAGAAACTACCCTGTATGAAAAGGAAAAATGGAGGATCTTCTTTATGTTAAGCGATGGCACTTATCAGTGTTCAGTGATAAAAAAACCAGATGATAAACAGGATGACGAATGGATCCTAGAGCATAAGATTGTATGTGGTTTCATTCGACAGTTTGTTGATGATAATGTATTGAATCACATTAATAAGGAATCAGATGCTAAGAAATTATGGAGTAAGTTGGAATCTTTATATGCTAGGAAAACCGGCAACAACAAAATATTTCTAATTAAACAGTTTATGGGCTTGAAGTATAGGGATGATCAATCTGTATCCGATCACTTGAATGAATTTCAAGGGATTTTAGATCAGTTGTCTGCCATGAATATTAAGTTTGAGGATGAGGTACAAGGACTTTGGTTACTTGGTACCTTACCAGACTCTTGGGAGATTTTCCGTATGATTTTGAGTAATTTAGCTCCTGAAGGTGTCGTCACCTTGTGCTTTGCCAAAAGTGGTATTTTGAATGAGGAGATGAGAAGAAAAATTCAAGGTTCTTCTTCTTCTTCTTCTTCTCATCCCGATGCTTTAGTGAGTGAGAGCAGGGGGAGGAGCGAGAGTAGAGGTCAAAAGGATAAGTATAAGAGTCGCAGCAAATTTAAGTCGTGACAGAAAAATATTGAATGTCATCATTGTCATCATTGTCATCAAGAATTTTTTTTTCCAGTTGAGACGAGAGAAGAAAAATGGTGCTAACAGTAGTGAAAAGAAAGACTTTGAGGCTGATTCTCGAGTCACGACTGCTACTGATGGACTCGTTATTACGTGCTATGAGGATAATGTCAATTTAGCTTGCATTGGTACGAGTTGGTGATTAACAGTGGAGCGTCGCTCCATATCACGTCAAAGAAGGAATTCTTTGATTCTTATACACCGGAGGACTTTGGCTCTTTGAAAATGGGAAATGACGGCCTCACCAAAGTGATAGGTGTTGAAAATGTGTACTTGGAGACTAATAATGGGTCAAAGCTAGTTCTCAGGGACATCAGACATGTACCAGATATCTGTCTGAATTTGATTTCGGTTGGGAAACTCGATGATGAGGGTTATTGCAGTACTTTTGTAAATGTCTCTTGGAAACTCAGTAAAAGTTCCTTAGTTGTGGCTAAAGGAACAAGGAGTCTTCCTTGTACTTGTTTCAAGCTAAGGTTTCTACGGATAGATGCAGCATTGCAGAAAAAAAAAAATGCTCTAAGTTATGGCATAAAAGGCTTAGCCATATGAACGAGAAAGGTATGAGTGTGTTAGCCAAGAAGAATTTACTTTCTAGAGTAAAGAGTGCGAAACTTGAGAAATGTGTACATTGTTTGGCTGGAAAACAACATAGAGTATCTTTTAAAAGTCACCCTCCTTTCAGAAAATCAGGTCTATTAGAGTTGGTATATATAGACGTTTGTGGTCCGATTCGACCAGCGACACTTGGTGGTGCAGTTTACTTTGTCACCTTCATTGATGATCGTTCAAGAAAGCTTTGGGTTTATTTCTTGAAGACAAAAGACCAAGTGTTAGATGTTTTCAAACAGTTTCAAGCTTCAGTTGAGAGATAGACTGGAAAGAAGTTGAAATCCGTCCGTTCAGACAACGGTGGTGAATATATTGACCCATTTGATGAATACTGCAGGTAGCATGATATCAGATACCAGAAGACACCTCCTGGCATAGCTGAAAGGATGAACAGAACTTTGGTACAGAGAGTGAGATGTTTGATAGCAGATGCTAAGCTTCCAAAATCATTTTGGGGTGAGGCATTGAATACTGTGGTTCATGTTCTCAATCTTTCTCCGATAGTTTCTTTAGATAGTGATGTGCCAGACAGGGTTTGGTGTGATAAGGATGTTTCCTACGACCATCTGAGAGTATTTGGGTGCAAGACCTTCGTTCATGATCCGAAGGATGAAAGGTCCAAGTTAGACGCCAAGACTCGTGAATGCATCTTTCTTGGATATGATTCTGATGAGTTCGGCTATAGGCTTTACGATCCAGTTGAAAATAAGATCGTCAGAAGTAGAGATGCGGTGTTCATGGAGGACCAGATGATAGCAGATATTCAGAGGGCATAGAAGACAGTATCCCGAGATTCTGATGACAGTATTAAATTAAAGTGATCCCGACTACCGATTTACAGAAACAGATTTAGGATGAGGTCTTTGATGAGGTTGCAGATCAGCTTTGGAGTGATGCTCAGCTTGAGTTTGAGGAACCAGAGGGAGATCACGTACAGTACGACCAGCAAGATGCAGATGGTTTTGATGTTCAGCCATAGGATGTTGCTGACGTTCAGCAGCAAGCATCGGCAGTTCCACCAGCTACTAGGACGAGACAGTCCACCAGAGTTCGTACGTCATCTACTAGATACTCGTCTGTTGAGTATGTATTGTTGATAGATTCAGGTGAGCCTGAATGTTTTCAAGAAGCCGTTGCTGATGAATGGATACAATGCAACGCCTATCAGAATTCATCTCGTCATGCATTGTATCCATCCACTCAAGAAGCCGTTGAGTATGTGTTGTTCAAGAAGTCGAGACAATGGTACAGAAAGTTTGAGTCTTTTATAGGGGAGCACGCCTATCAGAAGACTTCTTCAGATAACTGTGTGTTCGTGCAGAGGTTCTAAGATGATGATTTCATTATTTTAGTGCTTTATGTTGATGACATGTTGATCATTGGCCAGAATGCTTCTAGAATTCAGAGATTGAAGCAATAATTGATTAAGTGTTTCTCGATGAAAGATTTGGGGTCAACTAAGCAGATTCTAGGAATGAGAATCAGTAGAGACAGAGAAGGCAAAAGGCTATGTTTGTCTTAGGAGAAGTACATTGAGAAGATACTTCAGAGGTTCAAGATGGATCAGGCTAAAGTGGTAAGTACTCCTCTTGCTACGCATTTTAAGCTCAGCAAGAAACAATGTCCGTCAAGTGAGAAAGAGAGAAAAGAGATGGAAAAAGTTTCTTATGCTTCTGCAATGGGTAGTTTGATATATACAATGGTTTGCACCAGGCCAGACATAGCTCATGCAGTGGAAGTTGTCAGCAGATATACTTCCAATCCCGGTAGAGAGCACTGAAATGCACTGAAGTGGGTTTTGAGATATCTCCGTGGCACTTCTAGTTTGAAACTTTCATTTGGGAGTGATGATTCGTTTCTGCTTGATTACACCGATTCAGATATGACAGGGGATGTTGATGGCAGAAAGTCTATTTCAGGGTATTTGATCAGTTTTACAGGGAGAGCATTTGCTTGGCAGTGCAGACTACAGAGATGTGTTGTTTTGTCAACTACAGAGGCGGAGTTCATCGCAGTGACAGAGGCGTGCAAAGAGTTGCTATGGATGAAGGGTTTCACACGGGAACTTGGTCTTAGTCAGGATCGATATACTTTGCTTTGTGACAGTTAGAGTGCTATACACTTTGCGAAAAGTTCCACTTTTTATTCAAGGTCTAAGCACATTGATGTAAGGTATCACTGGATACGAGACACACTGAAGGCAAATGAGATATCGCTCGAGAAGGTTCACACCGACGACAATGGTGCAGACATGTTAACTAAGGCCCTTTTGAAAGAGAAATTCGAATTCTGTCGGCATCTGACCGGCATGGTGATTTTCACTTGATGCATTGTTACTGGGATCTCCTCTTTGGGTTGGAGGGGGAGATTTGTTGAATTGGTCCAACCCAAGACTTGGTCTTGTGATCTACCCTTGCTCTTATCTATTTAGGAAATCAGCAGGTGCAAAGCAAGATAAGCAACAAACACAATATACAAAACAACAACACTAAACAGAGGGAAAAGTAAGGGGAAACTGCTCTGTATAGTCAGAAAAACAGCCGGATTAAGGATCATCCGTGATCGGATCAAGCTGATTTTTGGTGAGCGTGTACACGACATCCTGTTCTTCATATTCAACGGTTGAATCGTCGATCGGGGTTCCATACGTCCACCAATTCAGTCCCAAACAAAAGCCGATAGTTTTGAGTGATTTCACTCCATCTTCATTATTGTTTTTGCTATTGTTAATAGATCTTCACTATATACTTGTGAATCCCATCATTGTGGGATTAGAGACGTTATCGTCTCATTTATGATGATATCTAGATTGTGTACCTAGTGGAATTTGATTTTGTACCAAAACCGTAATAGTGAAGTGTTTGGGTGGACTCCGAGATCGGTTTCGTGGTTTTTACTCCCTAGATCTTGGGAGGTTTTCACGTTAAAAGTGCTGTGTTAAGCTCGTCTGTGATTTGTTGGATTGCATATTGTCTTTTGGTGTGTTGGAACATTTCCTCGCAGGTTTAAGCAAATCGGAAAAGTCACCGTCTTTCCCCAACATGTTTCTGTTGACAATTTGACCAAATATGTCATTAGTATGCAGTCAACAGACGAACTCAACCCAGACTTCTTCATTTCCGCCCCATTTCTCTTCTTTTCTGCGCCAGAGACGTTGACGCATGGCCTTGCCAGCCACTGCAAAGGCATGGCAGGTCTCGGTCGAACCACACTTGCCCTCCCTACACAGTTCTCGAGGTCGTTTAACCTCAGTAGAAAATTCGGCGTCTGCCTTCCGCCCTTGTCAGACATAATGGGATCAATCTTCTTTGGTAACGGCCCTTATGATCTTTTACCAGGGATAGACATCTTCAAGATAGTTATCCACACTCCCTTGATCAAACATCCAAGGAACCAAAAACAATACTTTATCGGAATCCGATCGATCATGGTAAACTCGAAATGTGTAAAATTAAGATAGCAACCAGGCATAAACCAACGAGGCATGAAAGTTATATACACTAAGATCAGCACCACGACTCCATACTCAATATTGGAAACATCCATCTACAAGTCATTGACATGACTTTTCATAGACGAATCTATCGCCACGAACGTCACCAGGGTGACGCCTATATCGCCATTCAGCTTATGTTTCAGCACGAAAAAATGCGATGACAAGGTTCCTTATAGGGTCGCCATGCCCGTGATCGATCTTGCAATGCAGAGCGACGTCGTGTTTTGGAGGATTTTCGAGACGAATTCGATGATCAAGATGGGGGAAGATGTGTCATGCTTGGGGTTCTTGGATGGAGGAGTGAGCAAGGGTGCTGCTTCTATTGTCATTGGAGCTAATCGGTTGGAGGATAATTTTTTGCAGTTTGACCTTGAAGGCTTGGTCTGAGCTCCGCTTTGTTGCTTAGCCAAACTAGTTGTGCTAATTTCAATTTTACATCTAGTGTTTGATTTCTTGTAGTTTGCCTAGGTGATTGTTTTTTTTTTTTTTCCAGTTACTATAAAATAATTTGGGGTAGTTAATCTCATGTTGTTTTCCACTAATTCATCGCGAAACATCAATAACAACTTATACTCCATCCGTCCTATATATTTTGCAACATGTAAGTATTTTACAATATTACATACGCATGAATACAAATATTATTTTCGTATCAAATCAGATCTGATTGTCCCACAACATGTATTAGGTTGAAGTATGTATCTTATATAATTATTGATGTTTTGTTGTAAATTTATAAAAAAATCACGTTTTATTGTCATTGCACACGTGCCAAACTTTACATCGACGTGTACATAAAGTTAAAACGTTACAAAATAAATGGGATAGAGGGAGTACTAGATACTTTTTATAAAAATAAAAACTTATACTTCGTACTTTAGTCGTATAATAATGAAAACTATTACAGTATCACCTTATTTGATGAAAAACAAACATCAAAACATGAATAATACATTGACATTCTCATATAAATGGGAGATGGAGTAACCACGATATTTTTTGGTCCTATATTTTTATATCATGGGGTTTGATGAATATGTGATATTGTCACACATAACATTAAATATGTCATATCCCACATAAATCTCCTTATCTCGCACTTAAAACGAAAATGGTTTATCATTGAATCAATACCTGACAAATCTCATAACTACCACTGCATAGCATAAATTCTATGATTTGATAAACACACCATACCTCATATCTCATGAAAGTTGGGAGAATGCAACAAGCCACCTGAGTTCCACAACCCCTCTCAAAACCCTAACCCAATAATCCAATCATCGATCTAAGCAATGTTGATTCCATGTAAACAGTTAATTCCCCATATTGGGTTCTTGATGAATTGGCGATTCACAGCGTTCTAGATTTGATTTGGCCATTTGGGTCTAATGGGCAATGCAGCATTGAATTGGGTTCTCTTTTCTCTGTTGTGTTGGTGAATTGGAGCAGTTGATGCTGGTTGGCTGTCACATTTGCGTGTGTTTCAGGGAAAGATGAGAAGGTAGTTATTGTTGCGTACTATTGACAGTGTGAGGAAGGGAGAGGGCCAGTGGCAGTGGCAGTGGCAGTGGCAGTGGCGTGGTCAAGGACCAATGCTCGAAATGTCCCGGTGGATGGGGTCACGCTTACGTGCAGTCCTTTGAAAATATCATACGTTGAAAATTCGGATAGTTAAAATTAAAATATATCGAAAAATATAATTTTTAATAAAAATAAAATTTATAATATATCTTTTATAAAACAACGATATTTTAAATGTGTTTAACATTCATAAATTACATCATATTTTTATTTGGATGTATTTTAGGAACTTTACATAAAAAGTGCCTTACACTTACCCTTTACTAAGCTTATTATATTTTTGTTGTGAGATTGATATGTTATAACAAGCAAATGAGACGTGTTTATATAGACAACTAAAATTACTTATTAACTTGAGAAAAACACAAAAAAAAAAAAAAAAAAAACATGTGTTAAGTAAGGAAGAGAAGACGATGAATAATGGACGGTGTGGTCGGTGATTACCTTTAACACTCCCCTTCAGCGACTTCTCTCTCTCAATGTTGAACGAGTAGTTATACCAAGCTGTTTTTTGAAATCGTAAAACTTAGCCCAGCTAAATTCCTTCGTAAAGATATCTGCAACTTGATCATTAGTATTGACGTACTTCAACTCGATCTTTTCTTGCAACACGTTCTCCCGAACGAAATGATAATGAACCTCCACATGCTTAGTTCGAGCATGAAACACCGGATTTTCTGCCATTCGGATTGCTGATTGATTATCACGGTAGAGCTGAACTGTGTAATCAACAGATTGATGAAGATCCTCTATCAGCTGCATCAACCACTCGCACTCCTGAGCTGTCACAGCCGTTGCACGATATTCTGTCTCTGTACTTGACAAATATATTGTTGGTTGCCTCTTGCTGCACCAAGAGATAACCCCTGATTCAAGGTTGAACATAGAGCCAGTATTTGATCTTCGAGTATCGTGATTCCAACGTAATCAGCATCACATAGCCCAGTCAACTGAAAAAGACTTTCCTTACTATAAAGAATGCCAAAGTCAATAGTTCCTTTGACATACCTTAGAATTCGTCGTACTGCTTCCATGTGAGGCTTCTTAAGATTGTGCATGAACCTACTGGCTACACCAACTGAGTAAGAAATGTCAAGCCTTAACAAAGCGAGGTAGATCAAGCTCCCAACTATTTGCTTGTATATTGTCACTTCTTCAAGATCTTTGCCTTCTGCTGAGCACAACTTTGCATTCAACTCCACCGGTGTTGAAACAGGTTTGCAGTCAAACATTCCATATTTCAACAGAAGATCTTAGGAATACTTCTGTTGATATAAGAACATGTTTTCCTTGGTTCGGTCTACTTCAAGACCCAGAAAGTGCTTCACCTCTTTCGTCTGGAATCGAATCAACAGATTTGTTCTGGTCTGTCGTATCTCATCTTCGTTGTCTCCTATGATAATAAGATCATCTACATAGACAAGAACTGTTGTCATCTTCTCACCTTGAATCTTCACAAATAGGTTTGAGTCTACTGTTGTAATTGAGTATCCGTTTTGAATAAGAAACTCAGCTATCTTTCCATACCATGCTCTAGGTGCTTGTTTCAAACCATAGAGTGTCTGCTCTCGAAAGATAGGTTTTACTCTCGAACCCCTTCGACCGCTTCATATAAATCTCACGATCAAGCTCTTCGTGTAAAAAAGCATTCTTGACATCCATCTACCACAACTTCCATGAATTACTAGCGGCAAATGTTAAGAGAATATTTGTAACTGGACTAAATGTCTCATCATAATCCAGGCCATACTTCTGTGAGAATCCGCGAGTAATAAGTCGAGCTTTGTAACTCTCAATAGAACCGTCAGATCTGATTTTGACTTTGTACACCCATTTGCAAGAGATGGGTTATGCGGACTTCGGATTTGGAAATAAATCCCAAGTCTCATTTTGATTCAGCGCATCAATCTCTTTTTGCATGGGCTTATCTCCATTCCTTGCCTCGAGTTGCCTTGAGTTGCCTCCTCATAGGAATCCGGCTCTCGTGGATTGTCATCTTCAACAAGAGCTGCATTGACATATTTGGGATTTGGCTTCCGTTCTCAGGTTGGATAGCGATGCTTTCATTGACCTTTTGTCTGCTCTTCTTCTTGGTCAACTTCTTCTTCTGCGTCTTCAAGTTGGGTAGGTCGATCCTTCTCTCTAATCTTGTAGACTCCGCTTTGCCAGGGACTTCCCTTGTTTAAAGATTTAGGAGATGACTCTCCTTCTAAACCTTCAGGTTCTAGAGGAACTTCTTGATCAAGAGTAGCTTCCTCCTCTTTGTCCAGCTTTTCCTGCAGCATATCTTCGATCATTTTTGAATCTGATAAAGTGACTGATTGTGGGCTCCACCAAGATGATGCTTCATCGAACACCACATTCCTTGATGGATAGCTTCTGTCTGTGTTAGGATCAACACACTTTCATCCCTTTCGCTGATCTCGTATTCGACAAAGATACATCGCATCGCCTTCTTGTCGAATTTGCTCCGAAGGTGGTCAGGGACGAACACATAGCACACATATCCGAAAACTCGAAAGTGACTTACCACTGGTTTCATTTTCAGAGCTTCTCGAACGGTGTCAAGAATCCAAGCCTCGCTTGTGGTAATCTGTTGATAACATGAGCCGCCGTCTTCATGCGTTCCGCCCAAAAACATGGTGACACATTTTTGGCATGTAGTTTGCTTCTGCAGGTCTCGGTTAGATGGCGATTCTTCCTTTCAGCAACGTCATTTTGCTGAGGAGTGTCTGGACAAGTCAAATGCCTACAGATATTGTTTTGTCGTAGGAACTTCTTGAACTCATTTGACGTGTACTCATCTCCGTTGTCAGTACGGAGACACCTCACCATAGTTTCTAACTCCTTCTCTACGTCTTCTTTGAAAGTTTTGAACATTGACAATGCTTCAAACTTTTGGCTCTGATATCACCAACTGCACACCTCAGACGTGGCTCTGATATCACTTGTTAGAAATTTGGATCGTCAGAATCAAAGTATATCGAGAAATGGAATTTTTAATAAAAGTATAATATTATAATCTCATACACTTTATAAAATAACGACACTCTAAATGTGTTTAACACTCACAAATTATACCACACTTTTATTTGGATGCACTTTAGGAAATTTACACAAGAAGTGCCTTGCACTTAAGCTTTACTAAGTTTATTATTTTGTTGTTGTGAGATTGATATGTTATAACAAGCGAATGAGTCTCGTTTATATAAACAACTAAAGTTACTTATTAACTTAAGAAAAACACAAAAAAAAAAAAAACATGTGTTAAGTAAGGGAGAGAAGACGATAAATAGTGGACGGTGTGGTCGGTGATGTACGGTGTGGTCGGTGTGACTAGTAATTACCTTTAACATGGTATTGACTACCATATGGTAAAGGCTGTTGTATCTTAAAGAGAGAGATCCAAATATGGTATTGACTACCACCAAGTAGCCTAAATTAGAGGGGTCCTTTTAGAGCTTTGCACGGACATCATATCGTGATATAGGCCATTTCAAGTTAAGCTTTGTTCTTGTAATAGTTGGTTATCTTCTACAACGAACTCTTATGTGTTCGGGGACTCGACTGTTGAATGTTAATGTCAATCTTTCCTTTGACATGGTATGGTAACGGCTTACGAGATGCTGCCGTGTAAATTTTTATCAGGATTACTATCGCAAGAGATGAGCGTTTGCTTGATCTTGTGTCCAAGGGACCAATATAGGTTATGACATCATCAGACAACGTGATATATGTTGAAATGATATAGGATTAGTTCATCTTCTGACATGTTTTTTTAATATCTATCACCTGGCTTGGCCTTCACAGCTTACAGATTGGCTTCTAATGTTTCACTCTTGAGTGCTCTTGGGTTTTATTGGTCGAGTTGGGGACACTAATGAAACCGTTTATTCATATTCAACTCGCACGCAGAGTTTATCCTGCATTTCTCAAATTTATGCGTCGTAGTGCTCCATCTGTGATTCATGGTTAGTCTGACCTTGGGTTTATGTAGTATTGCTTGTAGTTTTTTGAGCTGTTTTATTGGTGGCAACTGGGCATATAGCAGTTAAAAGTATCTAAAAATTCAGATAACAATATAGATAATCTGGTGTTCCTGTTGCAACTGTGACATCGTGGCTCAATTCTATCCTGGTGGCTTTTTATTCATATTAAGTGGACTTATGATTAGTATCCAGGTTTATGTCTATGACTGCTGAGAAACTCGTGCTCCAGATCAAGCTATGGCATTGACATTTTGAAGTGCAGGAAGAACTGAGTCACTTCCAAGATTATCAGTCCTACGCCATGGACACCTAGATCTTTCTCTGAGAAATCGTTTTCATCTGTAACATCTCTAGCCGACAGATGAAATTTTTCTCGAGGCAAAAATTAGTCTTACGTAGTGTTTATTTGTTATGGCAATCCACTGTCATCATCAGATATGTGCGTATGCAGTATTTACTAGACTCTAGAGCGTGACAGGATACTAAGTCCCATCTTGGTTCGTAATTACTTGATGAATTACTTGTAACAAGGCATTCCATGCCCTCGCTTAGGAACTGTCAACTATTTTGATATACTATTAGCTTCATCCAAGTCCCATCTTGGTTCGTAATTCTACGTTTCACTCTGATTCCGTGCTTGCATTGACAGGATACACGATTTTTTATTGCAGCAAAGAAGGTTAGTTACACTAATCAGTCATGGAAGTGACTTTGAATTGTTGAGCAAATGGATGTTTCAAGGCCAGAAGATAGTTCATGAAAAGTCATCAGCATTGACAACACAGTAAGTCGGTACGGTACGTCAAGTGAACCCGTTAATTGGTTGATTATGTTGTATAAATCTTGCATCTGAATATTCTGATCTGGGATTAAGAACATTGAGATTGAATTCTATTTGCCATAGGGGAAAAATATTGTTGAAGCTCACCGTCCGCACCCTCCACCGTCTTTCGCTCCCTCCATGTGCAAAATATGTTGTGTCTATAGTTGTTGCCGTCCAAGCTTGTGACCACAAAATGCAAGTGTGTGGCTCTTTGCATATGTAAACCTATGCCTATATACGGAGAGCTCTTCTCCTTTGTTAACATACACCAACACAACAAAAACAACAAGCTTAGTAAATCTTAAGTAGCTAAAGTGTGAGGCACTTTTTGTTGTAAAGTTCCTAGAGTCTATCCAAATAAAAATGTAGTGTAATTAGTGAGTGTTAAACACATCTAGAGTGTCGTTGTTTTATAAAATATACGAATTTGTATTATTTTATTCTTATTAGAAATTACATTTCTCGATATAAAGTATCCGAATTTATAACAAATGGTATCAGAGCCACGCTGGAGGTGTGCAGTTGGTGAAATATTATTTTTATCAGACTCGATAAATAAATTTTACCGACATATTAAAAATAAAGTTAATAGTAGAAAATATTTTTTTACTGTTCCTATTTGGAATTGCAAAATATTACTACAGTGATAAAAATATTTTTACCGTTGAGTAAAAATTTTTTACGGAGTCATCATGACAAAAGTTAGCAGCTCATTCAATAATGTCAAGAAGTTAAATAGCAGCAAGTATGCCACATGTAGCATCAGAATGAAGTTTTACTTCATCGTCAAAATCTCTGGGAGATTGTGGTCTGATACAACACTACCAAAAGAGCCGCAAGACGACCTTAAGAAATGAAAGGCCAAAGCTAATAAGGCGATGTTTGTTCTTACCGTCTTTGTAAAAGATGAATTTCTATAGAGAATTAAGGACGCTAAGACGCCTAAGGAAGCGTGGAACACTCTAGAAACCTTGTTTGTCAAAACAAACGATGCCCAACTTCAACAGCTGCAGAATGAACTTATATCAGTCTTACAGTGAGACTTAAAGATAAGCACTATTTGACTAAAGTGAAAGTTTTATGTGAAGAGATTACTAAATTGGATCCAGAAAATCCAATTAGTGATCCTCGTACGAGGAGGATCATTATTCATGAGTTAAGATTAGAATTCAATGGTCTTGTTATGTCAACCCATGGATGCACAACTCAACCGGCGCTTACGGAGCAGAAGAGTATTTTGAAAAATAAAGAAGATCTAGAGAAACAGATGTCTGGAGTATCGATCAAAGAAGAAGACAAAGTTCTCTTTACCAAAAGGAGAGGTCCCGAGAAGAAATCCAACCAAGATGCTCAACAGTTACAAGAAGAAAAACGGTGTCAGCAAGGAAGCTGGCAGAAGAAGCAGTCCTGGAAGAATTCACAATCCAAGAGAAACTCTAATCAAAGGGGAGCTCAAAGTGACGGTCAAAGGCGATGTCAAAATGATGAATGCTACAATTGCGGTACTCCCGTCATTTTACTCGCGAATGTAAGAGTAAGCTCGAAAGAGATAATTTTGCTTCATCTATTCGAAGTAAAGGCAATACTAAAGAAGAGTGGGATTTTCAAGTATCCCTGACGATAAAAGAAGAAGAGATCACAACTTCTTATATTGCTGAACTAGAGGAAGAGTTGGCACTTGCAGTTGTCAGCAATGATAAAGTGATTAATTACAACCATGACTGGATATTGGATTCTAGTTGTTTTAATCACATGACGGGAATCAAAGAGAAGCTCCATGACATGTCTGAGTGCAAAGAAAAACGAGTAGTCGTCAACGCCAATAATCAAAGTTGCCAATAGCTCATTTTGGCAAGACGGCGATTGTCCCACGATATAGCGACAAAGAGATACTTTTAGATAATATCTTTCACGTATCTGGTAGAACGACGAAATTGTTATCAATTTCACAATTGACAACAAGTGGACACTATATGGTGTTCAAACCTACCGAAGTCAGAATCTACCGTAGCCACGGCAGGAGTATGCCTGTCATGGAAGGAAGGCTGCTGGAGTCTGTCTATGTTATGTCAACTCAAGAGGATTACGTAAACAAAACTCGAAAAAATAAGACTGCAGATCTATGGCATGCTAGGTTTGGGCATGCCAGCTATCAAAAGTTGAGAGAGATTATTAGAAAATCAACGCTCAAGGGTCTCCCGTAATTGGAGATTCGTGAAGATACTGTTTGTGCTGGTTGTCAATATGACAAAGCGTATCAATTGCTGTTCAAGGAGTCAGAGTTCAAAGCGAAGATTCTGCTGGAGTTTGTTCACTCTCATGTTTTCAGTCCAGTGAAGCAACCATCAATCACCGGTCTGAGGTATATGTTTATTTTTATCGATGACTGCTCGAGGTATGTGTGGGTATACTTCATGAAGAAAAAGTTTGAAGCATTGTTAATGTTCAAGACCTTCAAAGAAGATGCCGAGAAGAAAATGGGAACCTTGATGCGGTGTCTCCGTATTGATAACGGAGGCGAGTATACATCAAACGAGTTCAAAATGTTTCTTTGTGAAAAGAAGATTCGTCGGCAATTGACTTCTCCAGATACACCTCAGCAAAATGACGTTGTAAAAAGGAAGAATCGCTATCTAGCTGAAACTTGCGGAAGCATGCTACATGCCAAGAACGTGCCATCACGTTTTTGGGCGGAGTGCATGAATACGGCGGCTTATGTCATCAACAGATTATCATAAGCGAGGCTTGGGTTCATGACGCCGTTCGAGAAGCTCTGGAAGATAAAGCCCACAGTGAGCCACTTCGAGTTTTTGGATGTCTATGCTATTTGTTCGTCCCTGATCACCTTTGGAGCAAGTTCGACAAGAAGGGGTGTGATGTATCTTTGTGGGATACGATTATCAGCGAAAGGGATGAAAGTGTGTTGATCCCAACACAGGAAAAGGTTATCCATCAAGGAATGTGGTGTTCGACGAAGCATTATCTTGGTGGGGTCCACAGTCAATCATTTTGCCAGACTCAAAAGAGTTTGAAGAAATACTGCAGGAGAAGCTTGACAATGAGAAGGAAGCAAATATTCAACCAGAAGTTCCTCAAGAACCTGAAGGAGAGTCATCTCCTAAGTCTTCAAGTAAATTAAGCAATCCTTAGCATAATGGAGTCTACAAGATTAGAGAAAAGGATCGACCTAGCCACCTTGAAGATGCAAAAGAAGAAATTGCACAAGAAGAGGAGCAGACACAAATTCAACGAAAACATCGCTATCCAACCAGAGAGCGGAAGCCCAATCCAAAATATGGCAATACAGCTCTAGTTGAAGACGATAAGCCACAAGAGCCAAGTTCATATGAGGAGGCAGTTCGAGATAAGGAATGGAGACAAGCCATGTAGAAAGAGATCGATGAATTGAATCAAAATCTGACTTAGGATTTAGTTCCAAAGTCGAAATCAGCACAACCTATTTCTTGCAAGTGGGTGTACAAGGTCAAAACCAAATCTGAAGGTTCGATCGAAAGGTACAAAGCTCGACTTGTTGCTCATGGATTCTCACAGAAGTATGGCCTGGATTATGATGAGACATTCAGTCCAGTAACGAAGATCACAACTGTTCGAGTTTTCTTATCACTTGCCCCTAGCAAGTTGTGGTACCTGTGGCAGTTGGGTGTCAAGAATGCTTTCTTACATGAGAGCTGGATCGTGAGATCTACATGGAGCAGCCGAAGGATATCGAGAGCAGAACTTATCCTTTGCATGTCTGCAAGTTGAAGAAGGCACTCTATGGCTTGAAGCAAGCACCTAGAGCATGGATGGGACACTACAAAAAAAAAAAAAAAAACATATGTGCGACGGACATATTTAGCGACAGGAAAACTCCGTTGCAAAATCAAAATAACAGCGACGGATCCATTGTAGAAAATGAAATTAAAAAAAGAAAAGGCAAAAAACTTTCAGCGACGGAAAGTCAACATCCGTTGCAGATATTTTACACCAATGCGATGGATTCCGTCGAAAAAAAAAAGAGATAAATTTGTGAAATAATTATGATATTTTACGACGGAATCTGTCGAAAAATATAAATATTTATCATAATTAAAAATAGAGATAAAATATGTGAAATAATTATGATCATCTGCGACGGAATCCGTCGCGAAATCACGGTTTATGCAAATTTTTTTCCACAAATTTTTTCTAAGTGAAATAATTATGATAATTTGTGACGGAATCCATCGAAAAATTATATATATTTGTCATAATTATAAATAGAGCTAAAATATGTGAAATAATTATGATCATCTGCGACGGATTCCGTCAGGAAATCATGATTTATGCAAACTTTTTCTCTCAAATTTTTTCTAAGTGTTGCGAAGATTTGCAACGGGTCCGTCGCAATTACATAATGTTATGCGACGGCTCCATCGCAGATACTCTTAGGAAAAATTTATTACATGATATTATGTTTAAGGTTGTTCGGGTATAATACGTCGAAATGTGTAATAAAATTTAAATTTCATTAATATTCTATGTTTGATGTCAATATGTTATATATTATGAATTAATTTATCGTACCTAAATTATAAATTTATCAAATATATATAAGTCATAAATGGTAGCATAAGTAATGTTTCGATTATTTGTTATCTTTTAAATAATGATATAGATGATTTATATCTTGTTTATTCTTTTGTGATATTTGGATGATGAATGTAAGGTTTTAAAGTTCATCCATACGGTTAAGGGTTGGGGTTTAGGTTTAGGGTTTAGAGTTTGGATTATTTTTAGTAATTACATTAATGCGACGGATTCCGTCGCAGATATCAAGTTTTGCGATGGATTCCATCGCAGATTATTAAAAAAAAATTCAAGTAATGATTTTTACATATAAAATAATCATGTTACATGTTAAAGTTTGAAATCATTATCGAAAATTAAGATAATTACAAGTTAAAAGTTTTGTATCCGTTTCAATGCATTTCAAGTGAAAACTTTTCATTAATTTATCGTATCTAAATAGTAAATATATCAAAGATATATAAGACATAAATGGTAGCGTAATTAATCTTTGGATTATTTGTTATCTTTTGAATAGTGACATTTGGATGATGAATGTAAGGTTTTGAAGTTCGGGTATAGGGTTAAGGATAAGGGTTTAGGTTTTAGGGTTTGGATGAATTTTAATAATTACATTATTGCAACGGATTCCGTCGTAAAGTTAATGTTTTCCGACGCATTCCATCGTAAAATTTATATTTTGCGACGGAATCCGTTGCCTAGTATTAAAATATATATATAATTTTACTTCGATATATATAATTTTTTTAAAAAATATATAAAAGTTATTTGCAACGGATTCGTCGCTAAGTAAGAAATTTTAGGATGGGATCCGTCGCAGAACTAGGTTAAATTTTTTTACTAAGGTTTGCGACGGAATCCGTCAATGTTTAGTGTATAACTTCACCAGCCGCCGCCCGCTTCCCCTTCCTCCCTTTCCTTTTTCCTCTTCCTCTCCTCCTCTCTCTCCCCATCGCCGCCACAGTCCCCTGCCATCCTCCGCCGACCGACCTCGCCGCCAACGTGCAGCCGTCCCGCCAACACCGCCACTAACGTCGCCACCACGCGCAGCCGTCCTCTCTTTTCCCATTGCGAACACCGACGCGAACACTGCCATTTTCCCAATGCGAACACCGACGCCACCAACGCCAACGCCGAGCAGCAACGAGAACCTTGACGCCGAGCAGCAACTCGAACACCAACGCCATCCTCGGCCGGCCAAGCTCGACGCATTGTGCCGCCGCCCCCAGCAGGCGATCTGCCACCAACGCCAACGCTGCCAACTTCCTCAGCGGCCGACGTCGCCACCAACGCGAACACCGACGCCGAGCAGCCCGCCAACACCGATGCCGCATCAACGCTGGTGATGATTTTCTTTCAGTTCGTTTCGGTTTTGATGAGGACAATGCTTGTGATGCATATGAAAGATTTCCATTATTATCCTTGATGAGAACAATTTAGGGTTTGATTGATTAGTTTGATGTTTGATGTTTGATGAAAGGCATAACCATAATGTAAAACACTGTATGATGAGGACAATGCTGGTGATGTTTGATGTTTGAAAGTGATGAAATGCGAACACTGTATTATTCACTACGTAGATTGATGTTTGATGAAAGGCGTAAACTCAGCAACTACAATGATCATGAAAATAACCCGCCGTCCCATTGTGGTTTGATGATTTGCATTATTTCCATTATTAGTTTGATTATTATCCTTGATGAGGACAATGTAGCTATTGATTGTTCTTTTTCAATATGCAGTTATAGATTGATATAGCTATTGATTGTTCGTTTTCAATCATAAGTAGTAGCAACTAATCATGTTTTTATTCATTCTTATTTGGTCATTATATGATTATCACCATTTAATATAGGAATGAATATTCAAATGTCTTCGGTTGTGAATTCATGCTTTGCATGTTCTCTTGTTTGATTCGATTATCTATTTCCACATATTCATTCTTGTTTGTATGTTAAAGTAGATAGTTAGATTGATTATACATTCTTATTTGATAATCAATATTCTCACGAACGTAATTTAGAATACCACTAGATAATAACCAAACCATTCTAAATGACAAATACAGCAATCAACCAATCTAATTATGCATAAATCAACTTACAAGTTATATCATGGCTTTAAGTTACATTTTGCAAAATGCAGCAAATGTTTTCATCAATTAATGCTTCATATTGGATTTAATACAGAAATTAGATCGATATGGAGTTGTGTCGATCTTGGATGTACGAACGATTGGATGGACGACACTTGAATCCCCAATTTATTGAAGGGATCGAAGAGTTTGTACCAGAATGCTCTTCAACACGACGAGGGTCGTTTAAGATGTCCTTGTACAAAATACAAGAACGGAAGATTTCAAACGGTGGATGAATTGAAATATCGCCCAATTACTAGGGGATTCAGGAAGAATTATTATGTTTGAGTGTATCACGGCGAACAAAATGATGCGATACCTCAAGCAGATTTTCCTGGTCCTTCCAATGTCTCTCAGCCTATGAACAATATCGAGGACATGCTAGTTGATGCCTTTCCACCG
>JAOVYX010015001.1:0-29713 GCA_035668315.1 Drosera spatulata | reverse complement strand
GGGGGGGGGGGGGGGGTGATGTACTAAATGATTGAGGCTGTAATTTTGTTTGTTTGATATCTTAAAAATAGAGTTTTTTTTTTAATTCTATCAAAATATAAATTAGCTCTCACTTTCTGGATAGTGATCAAATCCATTTATTTTTGTTCCATGCATAACTATACGGATGCACAAATTAGTTTGTAACTAAATTAATTTTATGCATTTATCAAAAAAAAAAAAAAAAAACAAAAGAAGAAGTTAATTTTATGCAGTTTACTGATCATGTACGCACCTACTAGTTCAATCTTACCCGCACATCCTAGTTCGCGATCAGTATAAATCAGGCAGAGTACCTTCAAAACTCAGTATGCTTTAAACCATATGGGCAATTTTTGCTCTTAATTTATTTCCGTGACATCATAGGACAATGTTACCGAAGTGAGCCAACAATTGAATCAAAGATTTGATGGATGCCATAATAAAAAGAAAAGGAAAAAAAATTGATGAATGCATTATGTACAATAAATTGTGGGACTACGTTGTCCGTCGAATATGCACAGATATATGAACACATGAAGCCCAGTAGTTAAGTGGGACCAAACCAAACCAGCTTAGCTACCCATCTCCACGTTCTCACGTTTCGACCAACCCATAAACATTCACAACAACCTTTTGCTCTGATGATGCACAACTTAATTTGCATTGAAAATGCATGATATATTCGAGAAGGTTCCCAAAACCAGTGGCTGTGAAAACCAAGGGCATGCATTGCAAGCACTTTGTTTCGAACTTTATTAGTGGATCACAGGACACACAGTTTTATAAATAGGGTTGTACGTTATGATTTGTAAATGAGCTAGCTGTACTGGCCAGGAGATGTGTCAAGTTTTGGATAGCTGCACTGGCTAGTTAAATTAGTGAATTTAATTCAGCAAAATATGAAGTTGTAATACCCCTTTCTATCTCAAAATAGAATCAATATTTTCCTATTTATTATAACAGAAATATTTACATCAAATTAAATTCTTCGAAAAATAATTATCGGAATTAAGAAAATAGTAAAATACTTTAGAGAGAGATTAGAGGAAGAAAAAGAGATTTTTTTTCTCTTGGAAATATGTACATAACACCTTACAAATGAGCTTTATTTATAGGACTCAAGATAATTAATTAACACCTAATTAATACCTACTTGATTTTCAATGCCTCATTGCCATTTTACCTTTTCTGATGACTCACACTTGCAATCGGATTATAATGTCGATCATTGAATCTTCCACGACCACGAACACCTCCACGACCTCCTCCTCTTCCTCGTCAATTACCACTTCTTATGACCATTGCTTCAAGCAATGGGGCGGAACCAACTGAACGAGCTTGGGAATTTTTCATTAGTAACTCCTGGTTCTTTTCAGTAATAAAGAGTAATGAAAGTAATTCACTATATTCAATGAATTTTAAAATCCGATATTGGTGCATCAGAGTTGCATTCGCGGGGTGAAAAGTAGAATATGTTTTCTTCAACATTTCCTTATCCCATTTATGCCCTCCACATAATGCCAAACCTTAAATAATACTGAATAAAGCAGAATTATATTCCTGGACAGATTTAAAGTCTTACAACCTTAAAGTTGCCCATTCATATCTGGCCGGTGGAAGAAATACCATCTTCTGGTGGTCAAATCTCCTTTTCATATTATTTCATAATTCATATAGATTTTTGACAGTAAGATGTTCAGACTTCAAATCCTCATGGATGTGATGCCTCAGGAAAATCAGTAATTGAACATTTTCTTATGGAGTTGTTTCATTGTTCTCTATTATGGTATGTTTTAAATCCTTGACATCTAGATGCAACTCAATATCAAGAATTTATAATAGGTAGTTTTTCCCTGATAGGTCTAATGCTTTGAATTCTAACTTTGTAAGGTTTGTCATATTTCTCTAAACACATCAAAATGATAAATTTATTAAGCTTATGGATATAGCAGTTTGATAGTAGTAATAAAATTATTCAGTTATTATCAATAATACTGCGATTTATTGTAAATTGTTTAATTTATTGATAAAAATGATATAAAATCAATCAGATCCTATGACAGCTGATAAATATTTTATTCACTCATATATATTAAATTTTTTATTATTCATTACATTCTCAATACATATATTTAATTACAATAAGAAAATAAATTATTGTTATAATATTAAAGACTACTAATAATAACAAATAACACAATAATTTGTTAAGATTATTCCGAATTTTGTTTGTTATTTCTTCATCATTGGAGGCCATTTCGTTGTTTCTTGCATCTTAATAAAAACAAAAAAAGTTAATTCTCACCACTTAGAGCAAGTACGCCAACATGGGATATTAAGTTTCTCGCCACTTGCGGATAAACCACACAAAAATGATACAACCTCATCAATGTTTCCGGGTGAACTACACAAGAGGGATAAACCATGTCAAACTTGCGGGTGATCCACATAAAAGGGGTAAATCACATCAACGTGTTGAAATTGATTAATAGGTTTCCATATATGCGATACTTCGTCCGATGGTGGAAGCATAAATATTATTAAAATTAATTAATAGATTTTCATTCAGACGATACTTCGTCCGGCGGTGGAATCATAATTATTTTATTTAGATTATAATCATATAATATGAATCAAATAAAATAAAATCATACAAATATAATAAAGTATCTTCGTTTGTCTTTTGATCTCAGATGGTTGGAGACTTGGTGCTGATAACGTGTTATAACAGAAATGTTTATACCGGATTAACTTCGTCGAAAAATAATTATCGGAATTAACAAAATAGTAAAATATTTTAGAGAGAGATTAGAGAGAGAAAGAGAGATTTTCTTCTCTTGAAAATGTGTACATAACACCTTACAAAAGAACTCTATTTATAGGACTCAAGGTAATTAATTAACATCTAATTTTCTCACCTAATCAAGGTGATTAGGTATAATTAATAGCTAATTAGGTAAATCCATTTAATAGTCTCAAAAGTAGGTAAGATCTAAAGAAAAATATCTAAACTTAGGTATAAATACATCACTTTCAATGGATAGTTTTAATTATCTAATTACAATACTATTTGAACTAATGACTGTAACCATATCTTTTTGGACAAAGTTTTCCGCATGGAACAATACTTCTTTCGTCCCATCATTATTACGATCTGTATATATTTTATATTATTTTATATACATGACTATAAGTTTCGTTTTCATATTAAATCACGTCTGATCGTTTCGTAACATGTGTTAGACTGAAGTACTTTAACTTACACAACCATTGATATTTTTCTATAAATTTATAATAAACTATATTTAATTATTGTTACACGGATATCAAACTTTATATTGATATACACAAAAAACTAAAATTATCATAAAAATTATCATAAAAATATCATTCTGATTTCAAACAACCCCACCAACACTATCAAAAACTTGTTTTTTTTTTTTTTTCCCAACAAAATTCACATTCAGGTAGCGTGTCCAACTGTTTTGCTGTGGCTTGGGATGGAGGAAATCGTACTAGTACTTAATTTAGTGTGTTTGATCATACAAAGAAAAAGTTGTCCAAGTAATAAACCCTGAACTAACACACGAAAAAACGAGACGAGTTCTGTGAACCGCCACATACCCGCTTGAGAACTCCACGCGCCTGCAGCCTCTAGACACGTGCTGTCAACATGTACGATCGACTGCTTACCGAGTTCCGCTGACCTGGCACGTCCACGTGGCCTGCTGACCTGGCTCTTCTGACACGTCAATGGTTACATGGCACCGCTGATTTTCCAGGATTAAAACCAAGTCCCCAATACCAAAATGACGACATTTTCCCTCCACACATTTGACCGTTAACGTTATCCCTCACACAAAGATGATCCAAATGATTCCCCTCATCTTTTGTCATTCCTGGCCTTTCCCTCTGCACATTCATCCCCTTTCTTCCACCGGGACCCTAAATGGCTTCCGCATTGGGCCTTGATTTCGCATCCTACGCTGCGTCGGCCGGGTCGTTCCCGAGCCCGACCAGAAGACGACCCTTAGCTGCTCTCTCCTCTGGTTTTTCGATGGTTTCCTCTTCGTCTTCGGGCTATGATCGTCGAAGAGGGGGTATTGTTGTGCGGCGGATGTTGTTCTTTGTCAGGGCTAGCACCGATCAGCCAGGTTAGGGTTCTTGCAATGTCTTTGCTTGTGTGTGTTGCACGAATTGATTTATTGATCTGTTATTTAGTACTGTAATTGGTTTAATGTCTTGAGTCGGTCAGGGTTCAATTTGGTTGCTCTTAGTGACACTCGAATTTGAACATTTTTTAGGATTTGCTTGAGTGTGCCTTGTGATACCGACTTTTCAGTTAGACGGTGTATAAGTGCACAACCGAGTTGGCGGTCTAAGGAGAGCACGGGGAACTATCACTTGAAAACTCTCTCGATCCTTTAGCTATTTACAAAACCCACTTGATCTATTATAATTAAGCTTTTGGTATTCCAACTCAAAACCAATTGACAAGGAGTGTAGTAGCCCGTGATCTTTATATGCACGTATAAACTTTTCACGCTACCTGATGTGGCTAAAGTATTCTCAACGATTGTTATTGTTCAAATTCAATGGATGAGAGGGGAGATAAAAATGAATGCAATTAACATTCCCCACAGAAAGTACCAAATTTGAATCCAACCCCTTTGGTGCTGTTGCAACATGTAAGGGAGGGAAAGGGAGATACTAAGATTTCTATGCCTATGTAGGAAGTATTAGCATGACTTGGCAACTTTAGTTCAACTGCATCATTAGAATATCATGAACGAGTTGCGTGATCAAGGATGCCATAAACGCAGCTTGCCGCTTACACCTTATGCTCATCATCATCACGCTGATGCAGGCTACATATTTTGCATATAGAGATGCTTACACCAACCATGGGGGAAGCGATTAACAATCACTTGCTTTGCTACACTGATGAATAAGTATTCATCTTATGTGCACATTCTATTGTTTCTCTTCTTTTTTATCATGTGGAGTCTTTGTCCTTCTCAGGTCCGTTTGAGCAAGATCAGGTTCTTGATAGCAAGATACTTCCATATTGTAGTATAGACAAGAAGGAGAAGAAGTCGATCGGGGAGCTCGAGCAAGATTTTCTGCAAGCACTACAAGTACCAATAGTGTAACCTCTTGCTGTTAATTCGTTTCTTGCCATTTTTCTTGATTCTTCATGCTAGACATATTTTTTTGAGGACATAAGGAAACAGTCTCTCCATTGTTTACAACAGGGGCAAGACTGTATATTTCGTCCTTCCCAGACCCCGTTATTGATGGGAATACCTGGGTTGTGATTGTTGTTATTGTGGTGTTCATGCTAGACATATTGTCATCGCTGTGACCATATAATTTAAGAACTAGACTTTGTATTGTCTTGCTAGTTTGGAGAATGGGAATCTTCCGAGTACTTGACCGCTTTAATGAAATTGGATTAGATTCTACCAAGCACACCTAGTCGGACTTACAGACTTGGTTGAGAGTGATTTGTTTAATTATGTTAATGCAGAGGCACTTCTAGAGTTTTGGTTATGTTTTCAGGCATTCTACTATGAGGGGAAGGCAGTCATGTCGAATGAGGAATTTGACAATCTCAAGGAAGAGCTCATGTGGGAAGGAAGCAGCGTTGTGATGCTCAGTCTGTATTCTAAAGAAAAAAACTAAAATTACTCTATTGACTTCTTATCATGATGGCGACAAATGTTTTAAGTTCTCAATCATTCAAATCGCAGGTGCTGATGAGCAGAGGTTCTTGGAAGCTTCAATGGCTTATGTAGCTGGGAAGCCGATAATGAGCGATGAAGAGTTTAACAGCTTGAAGCAGAAGCTCAAGGTATATTGGCATTCCGAGCGATGCGTCTATTTTACCTACTATTGCTTGAAGTTCTACTTAAAATTTACATTTGGAAAACATCATCATCGTTGACAGGACTTTGCCACTGCAAAGCGACATTATCAATGTATAAAAATTTAATATAACCTCCATCTTCTTATGTCTAAAGTTAAATATTTTCCTGAGCATGTTATTTACTGTTTAATAGAGTGAAAGCAGTGATATTGTTGTTGAAGGACCGAGATGCAGTCTTCGAAGCAGAAAGGTACATTGCCACACTGTTTTCTCATCTTTTTTTTTTTAACTGCTTGGATTGTGTTAACTCAAACATCAACTAATATATCACCTTGGATGTTCTCTTCTCCGAGGACTCGACCGAGTTGATTGATTTGCTAGCACTGCTGAAAATCAAAGAATAAGATTATTTGACTCAAAGGAACTTGCCTGTTCCAGGTATACAGTGACCTGACTATCGACTACCTCAAGATGTTCGTATTATATATCCCAGCTGCCTTTGTTGCTCTATCAATGTAAGAACTCCGACATCCTATTTTCGGCTCAACAAACTCTCATAGTATTAGGTCATTGGATATTTAGCCTTTATTTCAAGTGAGGAACCAAACAATAATCGAAATACATGCATTTCCCTTGTGTTTCAACCTTTTTTTTTTTTTTTTTTTTTCGGGTCGAAATTTCAACCTAGTTCTTTAAGCTTAGTCTAGCACTTTCAGTCTCACTGATTGTGCGCTTCGCTCCTTTTCCAGGATGTCACCTTTTATAATGACCATGACCTATATTTTACTCCTTAATGCAGATTCTTCTTTCTGGATGACTTGACGGGGTTTGAGATTACATACTTGTTGGAGGTGAGTACACCATTTGCGTTCTTGAAAAATTGCAATTGATATAGTTATGCTGCCTTGTAGCTTTAAGAATCGGGCTGTTGGCCTTGGAATTTTAATTTGATTGTATTGGAATATTATTTTCACTGTCTAGTGCTATTTCTTCTCTTTTTCCACTGATATTGTTGTCTATAAATTTGACCTATGTATCAATCACATGAATCATTTTTCTTCATTCTGTACAAAAGAGAGCATCCATACTTCTAAGTTGTAACTTGCCCGTATCATATATTACTATCTAAACCGCAATCTGCTGAGGTTCATAGTTCTGCAAATGGTAATAGTTTTCACTCATACAAGGCTTGTGTTTTGCAGCTTCCAGAACCTTTTAGCTTCTTATTTACCTGGTTTGCTGCGGTGCCGTTGATAGTCTGGTTATCTTTTGCCCTTACAAGACTCATCATCAAAGATTTTCTTATTCTCAAGGTATGATTCCTACCAAGCCAACGTAATATATACGATCTGATAACTTGTTCATCGTTTAACACAACACTACCGACAGGGCCCCTGTCCGAACTGTGGCACAGAGAACAACTCCTTTTTTGGGACTATTCTGACCATCAAAAGTGGTGGGAAAGTAAACAATGTGAAGTGCACCAAGTATGTTTTTGGATCATATTTATATCAGATTTTGTACTTGACGGTTTATATTCGTCACATTTTTTACGAATAGTGAGATAGTAACACATATTTTTCTCCAGTTGTGGCACCGAATTAGTATATGATAAGAAAGAACGTCTGATTACTCTGCCAGAAGGAAGCAATGCTTAAGTTTTGAGGTACGATCTTTTTTCTACGAGTTTCTTTGATTATCTTAAAGATTTTTATTCAAGTGCTTGTGTGAATTTTATGTAAGAATATTACAACTTGTTGGACGAGGCAGAGCTTCTAATGCCCATCATTGGCACGGTTCGATCGTAACATCATGAAGCACAGGAAATCTAAACTCCTGTTTCTTCTTTCCTTGTTGATTATGCCAGTATAAAATGAGTCTATAAAACAAGGTAATTGTTTATTTATTTATTGCTGTATAATGTTAGTAGCTGGCGATTAGCTGCAGGAGAGTTTGTCCTCTGATCTTTTATAGAGCGAGCGAACTCGTAACTTCTATCTCTCGTATGCATATGGTGCCCCAACCAACTCACTGAAGCATATGTTTCATGTAATCCATGTTGCGAACTACTATAAATGTTCACAGTCCACTAAATGTCTCATCGTTTAGGAATTCAGCCTTCAAAGCCATCTGAAACCAGTTGTGGTTCTACAGGTGTTGATCCTCCGTCCAATCTTTCTGTTCATTTACCATGATCCCCTTGGTTATTTGTATAAGATTGATATTGTTTTAACCCCTGAGTACTTAAGATGGATCTGGAGTTACTAGTAATATCTTCTCGGTTTCCCATATTTACTGTTTACTTTTGTAGCACGCGGTAACATTTCAATACTAACAGATACAGATTCAGGCCTCTCTGCTATCTCACTCAAGACTAAACAAGGAACTCATATACTCAAAGACACAGTCTGTATCGAAGGAAAGCAGATTCGGCTTTCCAGTTTCTAGGTTGTCAACTCTGGCTTCTTCAAATTTGTCTATTTCAAAATGCTTCTCTATCAATACTTGGAAGCAGAAGCTGCTATGTATGTAGCATTTATCCTTGCTGTATATAGCGTGCTATTTTATCTTCGGCTATTCAATTGGCCTCTGGACACAACTACTGCCCTAAATATTTTTCAAGTCAGTTGGTATATCGAACACCATACAAATTGTGAGATGATCAAACACTATTTTTGCAAAAGCACAATTGTAAAGATGTATCAGATTTTCCCAACGTACAATTTTGTTATTCTTTTGAAATGAATTGCTTCATGGTTTTAGTTATAACATATCTTGCCAATGAGACATCAATATTTATATTGACGAACAAAATCAAAAGTGATGTGTCAAGGCATACCGTGTTATGTCAAGGCAATTCGTACTATGTCAGAGACAATAAATTACCGTGGAATCAATCAATATAAATATATAATTGCTGTGGGCAATCCAAAACGGTATATCAATGGTTGTCGTGGTATGCCATAGACAATTGGTTATGATGGAAAGAATTTAATGTGTTGATTATTTGTCATGGCATATCCTGACATGTTCATGCTTAATATTTGATTAAGCATCTGTAAATTCATAAAAACAGTGTCTTTTATATTTTTCTTGAGATGAAAAAAATAACATTTTTGCAATATCATGGTTTGTGTCCTTATACACGAAATTAGGTTCCCCAATAATTTGACATAAAATAGAAATACAACCCTATTATGCAACCAAGGCATAAACAAACCTAGTATGTGCAGACTGCAAACTAATATGGGATAATTTTGCTTAGTCTTATAAATATAAACCAGATTATCTTAGTTTCACTGCTCACTACACCCGTGTTGCACGTGGTAGTAAATGACTCAAAATGAACCAAATGATGAATTAAATGCACGAGATCTAGATCAAAATAGGATAAATTTGCATCAAATATTACACGAGAATTACGCAAAACACTCACCTGCTGCCCATGATCGACCCTGTTCAACCAGGCCCTGTTGGTTGAGCCCGTGATTGTACATGTGATCCGAGTATCAATTAGTCCGAATGAAATAGACATGATGAGCTGGTATCGAAATGCAGAAGGGATTTTCTAGATGCAAGAAGCGTGGGAATCGGTTAGACAGAGGCGAAACCTTGATGGAGCTTTTCGTTCTTGTGGCATCGACATATCCCTATAAAAATCTCCTTTCTCGTTTGGCTTGCTCTCCAAGGAAAACTTAATTGTGACACGGTTTTGAAGCGTAAAAGAATCAATTTGGCGTCCAAATAGGTTTGTGGAGGCATACATGCTGAGAATGAAAGACAAAGACCGGATGCCGAAACCTTCGACCATATCCTTAATAATGGGCATCTTGCATATGAAGCCTGGGAAATGGTGTTCGTTTTGTTTCAAATTCCTTTTCAGCCATCAGAAAATACAGAGACATTACTTCAGCGATGAAGATTTCATCTATCAGAGGTTCGGCGGGTCATATTCTGCTAATGGTTTTCCTCCATGGGATCCACAATTATTCAAATGAAAAGTAAAAGAAGGAAAAGCACAAACAATTCGGTTTGCATTCTGCATCCTCGTGCCTTCCATCATATTCTACTGCGACGTGTCAACGGGACGACACAAATCAAGACGACGAAGGAATAAAAGGCTACATCAATTGTCTTTAAAAAATGCAAAAATCAATTCATCACACACCAAACACAAAAAGAGCACCAGAAGAGTTAAAAAAATACCCAATTTGGAATATTGAGGGATATCCTCTACGAGTATATTTTTATCCTGTTAGAGAAGAAAAATTAGTGAGAGTTATCCTGATAATTGTAATCCCCTAACACAGTGTAGGGACGATATTTGTAATCCCTCTTTAGTGGATATTTTGATACCACAACGATCCCGTGGTTTTTATCCTTTTATTTTTAAGGGGTTTTTCACGTAAAATTTTGGTATCGACTCTATTTATTTTAGGCTATTTATTTATCACATTTTAATTGCACGACGAGGGAAAAGTGTTGAGTAATTTTCGCTACACCTTACACCGACTTTTCCCAACAAATTGGTATCCAACTATTGCGCAAATTAAAATAGAAGACGGAGTCAGCATTGGTGGCATGATCCGATTGACCTCATCGAACTATTCGATGTGAAAGCGTAGAATAGAGGATATCCTTTATTGTAAGGATTTGTACGAGTTGATCGTAAGCAAGACGAAACCCGCTGATAAAAAGGAGAAAACTTGGGCGTTGCTGCAGCGCAAAGCTGTTGGTGTCATTAGACAATATATCGACCAAAGTGTCTTCCAACACATAGCCAACGACGTCGATGCTTTTGTCCTATGGGAAAAGCTCGGGTTTGATCATCATAGTGTTGTGTCCAGCTGCTCTGTCTCCTTTGAGAGTTGTTATCAGAAGGATTGGACATGTTGGAGGGAGGTGTCTTTGTGGGCGAGGGACAGGGTGTGAAAGTTTAGAGTAAGTATAACATCTCTTTTAATTTTTTTAAAATTGATTTTAATTTCATGTTTTATATTTTTTATTGAATAAATATCTATATTCTTTTTAAATGTGTGTGTAGGATCTTTATTGATGGAGGTTTGAACTGATGGAGCGTGTCAGGATAAAGTGGGAGGTGACGACGAAGTAGAAGATGAAAGATATCTTGTACAAGGTCCGTCAGACCGTTCAAAAAGGAGGCGTCCTTCCTTGGGTTGACGAGAGTTCGCTTGGTGCGTTGAACACCAAGTGAAACTCAAAGACATTCAAGGATTGATCGAAACCGGCGAAGAAAAACAAGAGTAAATGGGAGGCAAAACACACACAAGAAAGTGTGTCTACGGTCCATGTGACCAAGAAGCTGGTAAGTTTTTTTTTTTCAAAAAAAAACCTTTTTTTTTGTAAGTTTTGTTTATTTTTTGTCGTCTAATTTATTTGATAATAATGAAATTCATAACCTAGGTTGAGACGTTGAAGAGGATGCCTAATGAGGTAGAGATTCGAGCACACGCACAAGAAAAAAGGCTTTGTGCCGGCATTGGATGAGATTAAGCCCTGTGAGACAGGGCTAAGGGAGTGACGGTAAGTGAATCTTTTTATTTTATTTATGTTTTTTTATATATAATAGTTTTTCATTAATTTTTTTACGTTTTGTGGATATAATATATATGCGGAGTATAGAGCTCGTCACACTGCGATGTTGGATGAGTTTTTGGTTACGCAAGAGCCGGGGACTCAGCTCAATTCGGAGTAGGAGCGCATCTTCACCAGCTAAGCATATCTCGATGCAGCTGGATGCAAGAAGAGGTACGTCTATGATCTTGGATAAGCCTCCTCGGTGTATTATCCCAAGAAGGTGCGATCCTCGTCCAGTAGAGAACCAGTATCCGTCGATCGTTCCGAGATACTTTTTTTGAAAAAGCAGGTGGCAGCTCTGAAGGGCGAGATGAAGAAGATGGCCCAGATAATGTCCCAGTGCGGGAGATGAGCTTTTGATCGTCGTCTGAACGATTCTTATGATCCACTGCTATTGCCACTCCATGTCGTATAGAGTAGATCCATGGTTTTTAGGCCTATGTAGATTTGTATGTTTTCTAAAGTTTTGTGTAGTTTTCTGATCGTTCTTGTTTGATACATGATTTTGTATTATAACGAGTAACTGATATCATTTTTGTGTTTTTTCTATGTTGCTTTTGTGTAATTTGATGTGTTGGTGTTGGATTGTGGATGTGGAAGGTTGGACGAATAGGTTTGGAATGGTTTGGATTGGTTTGGACGTAGTTTGGGTGAAATTTTATATCGCGCGAGGAAATGCAGCAAACCAGGTTTTAGGTATCGGAAATAAGGTATTTTGCGACTGAATTAATCACTATTAACGATCGAAACGGTCGTTAACGTCACTAAAAATTCATTTCATGAATAAGCTTTAGCAAGCTTTTTGGTCGTTAAGTTAACGACTGATTCGGTCGCAAAACTAATTAGAGATTGTTTCGGTTTGGGTCGCAGATTTAACGACCGAAATAGAATCGATCCCTATATATTTAGTGATCAGTTTTTTAACGATCGATTTTTGGTCACAAATAATATTTAACGATCGAAATCCCTATTTAACGATCGACTTTTTCGGTCGCAAAATACTTTTTAGTTTGTAGTGTAGATTCAACCCTTCATAATTTTGGAAATACATATTGTTAACAAGTAGTAGTTTTGTATCCAAACGAGTCAAGAAGACTGGTATTTTTTTTATTTTATTTTTCCTTAATCACAAGTTCCTTAATCATGAAGATATTTCAACTAAATTTGAGAATTTTCTGTCAATTTTATCGATTAATACAATGATCAAAGTATTTTCTTATGTAGTAAAAAATGTCATATGGTTTTGTTTATCACAACTTTCTTGTCAAGGTTACGGAATTTGAAGCAAATTTTTTCTTTTTTGGCTCATGTTTCTATGCATTTCACTTTTAGACATCAAAAATACGAAATAATAATTGCTTTAATTCGGCCCACCCAAGAAAAAAAAAAATCCTGGCTTCCCCCTTGGTTCTGGATTTTATTTTCATTGACATTATCTCTCCAGCCTTGCATACGCATGGTGAATGTGTAGAATCGTATCTGTCTTGGCACTAGTGTCGTATACTGCATTTTTTTTTTTTTGTGGGAACCTTTGGCATGTTCAAGTGACCTTTGATCGAGACCGCAAACTGCACTCCATAGTTTCTCCTACAAGACAATTGGCAGGCTATTTTGTATTTTTGGTTCACAGTTCTAGAATAACCTTTAACGCTGTGTTTCTAATCTCCATCGCTGTTTGTCTTCTTGTTTATCGAACAAAGAAATCTGGACTCTTGAGCAACATACTACTGTTCAGAAAACGCTTGATCGACGTGTCGAGCAGACTCATGCGTTCTAAATTTGGATATTTGTTACTTTTTGCTGGATGTTTTGATTATTTGACGATAATATATATAACTTGTGTAATTGGAATTATGATATGTAACTTGCATGCGTGTTTGGTGTTTGATGTTGGTTTGACACCCTAAAAATGTAGTTTGGGTGTATGGTTGTTTATGTACAATAGGCGAGGCTCGAATTCAGCTATTTTCTTTTTCCCCTAAAACCAATTTTGCTACCGTCAAATACCATTTCGTCGTCAATTTGCGATGAATTTCGTCGCAAACAAATCCATTACAGGAATAAGAGTTTACGACGAAAGAAAGGTTTTCGTTGCAAATTAGCGACAGCTTCCGTCGCTAAATAACGACTACAAATTCTTTCCATCGCAAAGCTTATGGAAACATAAGTTGTGACAAACTTTCCTGCGGTCTCTAATTTGTGACAGATCGATCACTAATTTGCGACAGATAATTCAAAATTCTTCGCTAAATCAATTAGCGACTAGGTTTTTGCGAAAGTCACTTCCAGTCGCAAATCCGTCGCTAAACACTATTTACGATGAAATTTACATCGGATATGACTATCGCAAATGACCTGTATTTTTGTAATGCTCGCTGTGACACCATAGAAATGACTTTTTTTTGTCTCTCTCTTGATGGATGTGGTTGGTACATCCCATGATTTCTTTGATGCATATTTGTAAAGCTAGTTTTGTTGCGATATTTGATTTGGTGGATTCAAAACTGCAGATTTTTAGGTCAATATATATAATTATAATAGTTGTTCTAAAGTCAGATGTTGCGTTGATTCTACTCCCGTTTGGAATGTTGAAACTGATGCATTACATGCCCCAGCTAACTGGAGGCGGTTTGAACTTCTGGAATGGCGTCACATGCATGCATTGGTTTCAATGTGATCAGAGCTAACAAGGTCACGGATAGTTTCTCTGATCGTTCCCATTGATATGAGTGCGAGGATATCTGAGTATATCATATGAGTGATGGCAGTGAGTGTGGCCTTTTTCTTTTGATTGACTTGAATGTAATGTATCCCCAACCAGAGTCAAGATGAATAAGAATTGAAATGATTGGCATTGGCTCTCTGTTGCCATAGTAAGTTGTTGCTTCTGATCTGACACAGTTCTGGCCTTGTGATTGGCACATGAGTGATTAGTTCAGTGTATGATAGTCTCATTGTTGATCCCGAGGTGCTCCTGGACTAGACTATGAAAGTATCTTTAGTTTTGTCTTGGTCACAAACACTCACTATTTATTTAATTACAGATTCTAATTATTTCCTGATTTACCTTTCAACTAACTTGACAGTAACTAATCAACTTGTGACTTCATTCAATAACTTATACCTCCTAACTTTCCCTCTAAACACTCTCTTCACTACAACGGTATTCGCCATCCCGTCCCTCTTTGCAGCCACGTCCGACTGTGTCCTCCGAAGCATCCTCATCATTCCATCACCTTTCCCACAGTTTCCGGCCACCATAGTAGTCGTCTTCTGCTTCAAACCACCGCTAGGCGACCCAACAGGTGACTTTTTCTTCTTAACTAGAGCGTCAACCTGCCTCGTGTCATGATTCCGCTTGTTGCCACCCTCACTGAGAGCAGTGTACGGGGACAGCTTGGCCGAGTTTGAGGGTTTTTTGTGATCGTTGTTGCCAGCTGCCTCGATCAAGCACCAGTTGCAGACTCTGTATGTCTCTGCCTTTGGATACAGATTGCTACAGTAACTAAATAAGAGAACAAAGGGAACCATGAACTCTGATCTCCAACAATGACACGAAAGGTGTATTAGTAAATATCTGATCCAGATCTTTTATGTATGCTATATATGCACCCCTTAACAATTACCTGTTTGTTTCAGGTATTGATATTCAACGTCTTATGTTTTAAACAAGGTATTGCATAAGCCATAAACTCAATAAGGTGAAGTTCAACAATGAGAAATGATTAATCAATTTAATGAAGCTGACTAAATCATCGACAACAACACCACCAACACAAGTTTTCCCTTTTAAGTACAGGGTTTGAGAACAGAGTGGTGGAATGCGCTGTTGTATAATCAATAGAGAGAGACGGCTTCTCAATGTCCTCAGTGAAATAAATGAAGCTCAGTTACGTGATTATAGTGAAACAATGATATAGTTCTTTGCGATCGAACGAAATACTTATACATACCTGTGTTGGGATCTGAATTGGCAGATTTTGCAGCGAAAGAGGTGAGAAGAGAGGCCATGATCACCACACATACAGCACTCGAAATTAGCTCCCATGCTGCTTATCAACATCAGAAGTTTGATCTCTGTGTTTTATGTTTTGTTGGATGTATAAGTTAAACAAATGTGATGAGTTTGAGGAAGTTTAAAAGGTTGGTGTAGGAGACTCGGAGTGAGGACGAGGAGGCAGAATTGGGCCACAGGGTTTGTGTGGAAATTCATTTCACGCGGTCTATCCACTCATAGATTCTTGATCGTACACGTGGAATTGACAGCATAAATTATGTAGTACTTATTTTGGTTTAACGTTGATCACGCCATTGTTGGATGTTAGTATCCCACGTTGGATAGTGCAGAAGATAAGATGATGATTTACAAAATGAATCATATATCTTAATTATCAAAATTCATTTTAAATCCGTTCAAATCGTTGGTGATAAATCAAAACGAATAATATCTTGACTTGTAAAATGAATTTATATGTGTTCTATTTTGATAGGGTCCTAACCATTATCTCCTTACCCCCAGGCCTAACTAGCTATTATCTCATACTAGAGAAAGAATCATTCATTATTGGATCAGTTTATCATCGTTTGAGAAACAGATTATATTTCTGATTCGTTCTTTCTCTCTGGCGTTTGACGGTGAATGTGAAACGATACTTTAGATTTTGGGATATAATGGCGCGCGGTCGATCGAATATATAATGGTCACACCTTAGCCTATTTTTCAACGAGATTTATGACGTATTATCTATTCACAAATCTGCTTGAATCATTCATATGTGTAACCATCACTAAGCATGGACGTCACGTTGTAGGGTGTTTGACAACCTTAGACAAAAACAAAGTGTTGATGTATGCATATCTGACTTTGCGTGAAATTGTCTAAAGTTAATAGTATCTCACTCAATTTAAGAAGTGGACAATTTATTGTGACAGGCACAAAAAGTGGATAGATACTGAGTGCAGACCATTCTTCCACTTTGGTGTACAAATATATTTAGTGCCATGCATTGACTAAAGCAATATGGGGACTAAACTTTTCTCATTAATGTACTCTTAGAACTTTTCTTTCATCACTTTTCATGTTTATCTAAAGCATATGATCCTAATTATTCCCACCGTCCGTTTATTTCATGACAGTTTGATTCAATATATTTATTTATATAAAATCTGATTAACATTATGAAAAGATCAAATGTGATTTTTTATAAATTATTACGAGATATTAATGATAATAGCTGATAGTCCCTATGAATCGGAATACTCAAAAAAGAGGATGAATTGAATATTGAAAAAAAATTTCATAAACAACACACAACAATCAAATAGTGCAGCGGTATAGATAATGAGATCGATATCAATACTTAAATTTTGACAATCAGTATTATAAACTTAGCAAGGTTAAGTGACGTTTGTAGTAAATTAACCAATGACAGTCAAACAGCAGTGATCCAATTCCAAATTACAACTCAAACTCAGCTATTTGTTTGATTATGTTGTGATCTAAGTGTTATAATTGATGATTGATTTGTCAAGTACAATTAATGAGCATAAAGCAAGTGGACACGAGTTTTATACTAGTTTTTCCATAATTAACAACTTGTTAACTATGATATTAATGCAGTCCCCTGTAGGATATTTGAAACTCTTACACTATCTCTTCCTAATACACATAATTTTTTCGTTTGTGATCCTAACTCTACGATACAAAGCACACAGTTAAACCTATCCTAAAGTTATAACCCACCTCCACAAATCTAACTCTAAACCTGGTACAAACTCCATAAGCCTAACTCTAGACTTGTTACAAACTCATAGTACAATTTTGGACTATTTACTTATCGCACTGGGGATCGATTCTACTTACAGACTCAGTAGATCAAATATAAGCTCAATTTATGCTCTATGACAATCAAAACACTCTCAAATAAACTAGGAGCACATAAAGGTTTAGAGTTCACCTGTTCTAACTTATGAAAACAAAATTTAAAACCTTTCAAACCTCAGATGAATGAAAATCGAAGTGAAAGACTTGTGAGTTTTGATCTCCAAAGATTGTCTTGGTTACAAATCGGCTCGTCTCTCTCTCAAAATCAGTAAGGTTTTTAATATATAGAAATTTAGTCATTTAGTGAGGAGAAATTATGCAAATTTATTTTCAAAATTTAGTTTTCAAATATAGGTGAGGTGGCAATCAATATAATTGTGTCTCTTTTCATATAATTGAAAATAATCGTTTATGAGTAAAAACAGATCAAAAGATCTCTTAAAATCGTGACTCATCTGGAAACAATCACAATACGAAATCAGAGTTCAAAAACCACACTTGACTTAATGATAGTTGTAATGGGCTAGTCCCATTACTGAAGACAGAGCACTTAAAACGTTTCAAAAAAACATTTGACTTTGGGCTCCTAAATGTTAGAAGAGTGTCCAATTATCGTATCTTTATATTTGGACTATATTTTGATTACATCAAGATTCATTATTGCAACTCCAAACATTTTCATGTATCTTTCATGGTGAACAACTTCACTACGACTTGATTCTTTAATCTTTTCAAATCAACGGGACTAAGATGTGAATCATAAGTGGGATGTAAGTGAGATTTAGGAAAGAGAATAAGAAAGGAGAACAAAGGAGGTGGGTGGATATTTTGGTTATATTAATATAAATTCACTATTAAATAAAAAAAGAGTATAACTGCGTCATTTATATTAAAACTAAACAAAAAAAATGTTATAATTAAATTGGAACGAAGAGAGTATAAATCAATACTCTCATAATATTTTTTTGGATAAAAAAATCCTCCTCTTATAATGTGTCTTGGATGAATCATTCTATGCCTTGACATTATCAATTTCCCTCCTCTTATTGTAATATGCTTGATCTAATTAACTGCAATTTTGATAAGAAAAAAACATGATTCTTTTTGTTACATAAAACAACATGTGGATCCATTTTAATAGATGCACGTAATAAAATTTAAAATTTGAAAATGATAATAATATCACCACGCACAAGACCCGGGACTTCTTTACCACTCTCTCCCTTCTCCCCCACTCTAATGGCTTTTATTCACCTTTTCAACCCCAAAACCCGCAACTATCGCCGCCACCACTCACACCTTCACAATGGGTCACCTCTGCAATGCCGAATCCGCCATCGCCACTTGCGACTCCATCAACTTCCCCAAAAACAAACGCCGCCACAGCAAGAAACATAACCCAAGAGTCCAAGACGATTCATCTCGTAGACGCTTCGACTTTTTGGAGCTCGACTCCGCCACGGACCACTTCTCCCCAAAACGCCTCCTCGGAAGAGGCGGCCACGGCTCCGTCTACCTCGCCATCCTCCACCACGGCCGCCTCCTAGCGGCCGTCAAAAAAACCAAAAGTACCCATCATTCGAGCGAGCGCGAGATCCTCTCGAGATTCCGGTCTCCTAGGATCGTGAAGCTCATCGGATATTCCCAAGAACCCACATCGGAGTCTCTGCTTAGTTTCGCAGTATATCAAAAACGGTTCGCTTCACAGTCACATTCACAAGAATCAAACCCCACCTGCGTGGGCCACGCGTGTAAAGCACGCGCTCCAGACAGCAAAAAAGCACTGGGGGAACTGCACGCGCCGAACCCGCCCGTGATTCACCGAGACATCAAGTCCACAAATATCCTCGTCGACGAGACTGAGCGATTTTGGCCTCGCGATGAGGATCGAGGAGGCACGTGTGAAATCCACGCGCCCGGCGGGGACTCTGGGGTATATCGACCCGCGGGGTGTTGTTGCTGGAGATGATCACGGGCAGAAAGGCGATCGACGTGGGCCACAGCCCGGCCTCAGTGGTCGAGTGGGCCGTGCCATTGATCGAGTTTCGATCGGCGGAAAATATCCTCGACCGTCGGATCGAGAGACCGGCTGATCCCACGGTGGTGAGGGAGTTGAAAATGGTGGCGGCTCGGTGCGTGGGATCACGGGCCGATAAGAGGCCGTCGATTGGGGAGGTGGTGGCATCCCTCGAGGCTGCATACAAGCGCGTGAAATTCCCTGTATGGGGAAGTCTGCAGCGGCGCGTGAGGGGAGTGGAGGAATCTTGGCCCTTGCTGAGATCGGACTCAATGAACGGTGGGGATGATGGGGTGCAGGGTAAGATGCGTGGGCGTGGGAGCAGGAGATCCACTGCGAAGGTGTCTACTGTCGTGGAGGAGGGGACACGTGGCGGGTATCGAGTGGTTAGATCGAGATCGGTTGGATCGGACGATGAGATGAGGGTGTATCTGACGGCTATGATGAGGGGAAAGGGAGCGGGGCTAAGCAAATCGAGATCCACTAAATTTTGGGTTGGGCCAAGTTCGTGATTGGTGTATTGATCAACAGGCCCAACTCGAATCCAACGTCTGCTACTCAAATTTGTTCGATCAATGTGTCGATTGCCTATACAAAAACCTAATTACAAATGGAGGCCTCGTAGATACAATAGGAGAGGCTCTATTTCCTGGTGTTAGACTGTACGTTAGTGTGGGCTTGCTTTCGGCCTCTTGGACTTACTGGACTATTATTTACTTTTTGGATATACGGCCCAATCTTGTGTATCTGATCCATGATAACCTTGACACCATTAACACGTATCTTAACTAGATTGGATATTACGCTCATCTCCCCCAACAATCTATTTCTTCTTAACATCACATGCAAAACACAAACTTTATCCAATGTATGTCGCATCATCCCTGTCATGTCAATCAAAATTTATCTAAGAAATCCGAGCAGATCAGAAACTTCATTTATCAAGGACGGGAAGGAGTATATGCGTCTTGGATTCATGGCAGGTGATACGGTCCATAATTATCACCACCACAGCACCTCGCCACTAGTCTGAATCAACTCTAACACCAGGCAGGGCCGCAGGGCAGCAGGGGCAGAGATTCCCCGCCCATGTAAAATTGCTGCAGGCGCTATAACTTCAATGCCATCGCACGCTGCTGCATACTCAGTACTCATGTAGCTAGCTGATCCTGCTGCCCTGCCTGCTAATCGTACTCTACGATATTTTCTTTTACTGATACTTTTATTATCCACAAGTCCCACGAAACATACTCAAATAACTTCGAAATGTAAAAAACAATGAAAAAAGTCTTGAAATGATTTTTAAGAACTCCAAAACACATGAAAAGGTCAAAAATATCCTGAAATATCCTTAAATAATTTAAAAACACAAGAATCTATCAAAAAAACATTCAAATAAGGTTAAAACACTCAATAACATGACTCGTAATTTCGTTGGGACGGAAGAAAAGGAGTATCATTTTCTTCGTTACAAACTGCCAAATTGAACAGATAAGAACGGAATATGATTTGCAATGGTGTGCTGATCGCATAATTGATACATGGCGCCGCTGTTTGGCGATGAATAAGTTGAAATAACTGCATGGAGCTTTGCATGCTGACCACGTCTAAATTAACTTGGACGATCATCATAACTAAACATTTCACATGACATCTTAATTCATAATCCATACAAAGAAAAAACAACCAAATAATCACATTGAGAAGAAGACTAAAAAGAAATCAACAGACAAAACGATTTGAAATAAATGCACTGGCTCTTTTTTTGGTCATAATTAAAACTAATTGTTTTACTTCATTTTTATTCTAGGGGATTTTACCAATGGTGTGTTTGTTATTGTGCATCCAAACCTTGAGCACCTGCCGCTTCACCTTCACCTCCTCGCAGAACCTCTCGACCTCTGCCTCGTCGTGCTTCTGGATCTTCCACCCGACCCTCTCCGCAAACCCTGTCATCTTCTCCTTCTGCTCCTGAGTGAACTTTGTCCGAAACCTCTTCTTTCCCAAACCGGAACCGCCTCCACTACTGCTGGGACGAGATAGATCCTCTTCCGTCTCGTCCCTGCAATAGGGTGGGGATAGCAAAGCCAATGATCTCTGGTGGAGGTGATGGTGGGACCTTGCAACAGCAACAGGAGATGTTGCAGGGACCATGACACCACCTCCACCAGCTGGTGTCCTCACCTGAAGTGGTGGGGGCCCACGGTGATAGTAAAGTGGTAGCGTGTTTTGATAAAACGCCGTGCTGCCACCTGCTGCATGGGAGACAGAGTGCTGATCTCGAGCTCCCTCATCGTCGGTGTCCCTACGATGGAAGTTGCGGTGGCAACCACAGGCGGCGCACTTGAGGGGACGATCGTCCCCTGCTGGCATGAACTCGCCACAACCATCCGTGGCATGGCCGCCGATGCTGACAGCGTGGTTCTTCAAGCATTCCCTATACTTCGTGGCCATGATTTTTTTGGATTCAGCTGCTGGTGCAGCTGCTGACAGCGGTGCACGAGGAGGCGGGTGAGCTTCTGCTGTGTCATAGTTCAGTGGTGTCGGGGCAAGGGCGGTGTCGTCGTCGTCGTCTTCCTCCTCCTCATGGTTCTCGTCGTGGTTGTGGCCGTGGTCGTGTTCGTGTTCGAGATCAAAGTTCATCATGCTTATAGTTTGTTTGATGATTTTGGTGATCTGTGTATGTTTGTGTATGATCAAGTGTTAGGAGGAGGATGAGGATTTGAAGTTGATTGTTAATGCAAATAGGAGTTAGGACGACCAGCATATATATAAGCATTCCTGCTTGGTCCTAAATGTGAGTGTTAGAAAATATAAAATGGTGTTTTTTTTTATTGCATTAGTTATAGATTTTTAATCATAGATTGTATTAAAGTTTTCTATAATATTATTCTATTTTTCACTCTTGAAAAATTTTGTTTCATGGTATTCATGAGTATAGACAGCTAGCACATGAGGATGATGATTAATTACCTTGTCTGTGTGTAAGGTGGTTTCTCATTTTGCGGGATTCTTACTAATATGGAAAGGCACTAGGACAAAACTCTTGTAACCAATTTTATCATCATCTAAGATGTCAAACAGACTATTAAATTATAGAAACAAGGATGGTGTGATCTCCAACAATCAATATGCACGACCGGAGTTAGGGATAAGGAATCTGTTATTCCCGTTTTAAATAATGTAAGATATACCGTGAAGATAGACATTATCTTCATATGTTATTACGTGATAATCAAATCTCGTGTACTTGCCGCACCATACTTAGATCATATCCTATTGCCGCGCCATACTAAGATCATATGCTTTAAGTTTTGCAAGGATGAACTGCTGATGACAAGAAGATACAAATTATAAGTTCAGAAAATTTTTGAGTTATCGGCATATACTGAAAAACCACAACACCTATCACGAACACATTGTCGAAAACTACAAAATTTATTTAAATCGAACATATGCTACACGGAATTATTAAAAAATTGTTAAAAATTTCGATGTAGGTTCGGACAAAATAAATCTCCATTAGCTTTTCTTCCCTTTGCACCTCCCTAGGTTTCCAGCATATATATATATATAGGTTTCTAGCATATATTCATCCCTCACAATTTCAACTATGTATATTACGGAGTAGTACAATATATAGCCCTCAAGGAAAACTCCTGAAAATATTAATGAAAAGATTTTAATCTCAAGAGATACTGGAGCTCTTCTTGATCCCCTAAAAATCCCATTAATATTTTAATCCAAAACAGAGACGCCACCCCATGTCTGATCGCCCTGTCATCGTCCAGTAATCAGTTAGCTACCATGAGCATTGGATGCACAATGGCGTATTGTTTCATTTCTTAGAAGTTTACACCCGAAGGAAACGAGAGTGTCACCATAATCAAAAAGCCATCCTAAGCTACCAGTTCGATGACTGTCGTCAGAAAACTTCGTGATTTATCGTAGTGAACGATAACCCTGATAAATTCTACATGATGATTGCTCTTTATCTATTTCTGAGATTGTATTCGTCCCAAAATTATTATAATATTTATTTTATGTATGTAAATTTAAATTTATCCTTTTTTCAAAATTATTGCTCTTTATCTATTCCTGAAGTTGTGAAATACCTCAAGAATATATTCCCTCCGTCTCAAAATTATTACAATATTTACTTTATGTATGTAAATTTAGATTTATCTTCTTCTTTTTTCAACTCCAATTATCAATCATACCATTTTTCTCTTTTCATTTTTTAAATTTCTAATCACAAATATTTTTTGAAAGTAAAAATATTGTAAATAATTTAGAATGGATTAAAATGACAAAACGATATAATTATTTTGATACGGAGATAATAAAATCTTTAAGACGGAATCGTCCACCGTTATAACGGCACATGAAGCAGGCATATAGTATAAACATATCGTTGTTTGACCTAAATACTGCAAAACAATACTACTACACCATAATAAAGCAAAATCTAGAGGAGATAATGAGATGAGAGGAGTATGGGAAGCAAGGATGTTGACAAGTCGAGGAAAGGAGATCATGGAGAAGACAGAAGACTGGAACACTCAAAAAAATGCCGATGAGCCTGCACTGCTCTCTCTGCTTTGATTTCAGATTTTCCCATTTTCCTTGCTTTTTGGCAGCCTTCTGTTTTCCTATTTTCTTGTCTTTTTGTTACGGTATCATTTTAATTTCACTGTGTTGTATCATCGCTCATGCTTAACACATTCTTACCACCATATTATGGGACCCTCCCACTAATCTTATAAGCTTTTTTGAACATTGCACAAAATATCGGCATATCTCTTGTACCATCGTATGTGATCATAATGCCGTTTTATTAGACTGTAATTCTGTTATGTATCTGACATCACGATATTGATCATCATTTTAGACAATGTTCCCCCATCTTTTCCCGTATCAACAAACATCCTAAACGGTCGGACTTCAGCGAAAATAGGGATGGAAAAGGCGAAATTTAGAAATAAGGCCAAAGCGATAACAATTGGAAACTATGGCTGCATGGAGACGGGGAAAGAAAGACATCATGATCGTCTTTGCAAAGATATAAGAGTACTTACATTAGATTATGTAAAATAAAGATTCTATAAAAGAAAAGAAAATAAAATGATAATATGATAAAAAATTAAAAAAATATTGAAAAAATATATTAAAGTGTAAAAGTTATAGTCTGAGATAAAGAAATTCGATAAAGCTATCATATTATTATAATATTCACTATTTTTATTGCTCAATTTATTATAATACTATATATAATAAAGAGTAAAAAACAGATAGAGAAAATATGAAGATTCCGATGCAAGTGCTTAAACGGGGCTAAAAGAAGTGATGGTCGCGAGCTTCATTGCAAACAATATCCTGATGTTCCGCTACTCTTAGTTAATTCCATATGCTCTCTCTTCTATTCCTCCGTCCCATAAAAAAATACAACACATATATATTTTATATTATTTTATATGTATGAATACAAGTTCGTTTTTATCAAATCACGTCTGATCATCCCGTAACATGTATTAGGTTGAAATACGTAACTTACATAACCATTAATGCTTCATGACAAATTTTTAAAAAATTACATATGATCGTCGTTACACGCGTGTCAAATTTTATATCGATATACGTGTCCGATCAAAAGGTTGCACTCTTTGTGGGACAGGGAGTATATGATACATACATGGTGTAAACAATGTATCCCCTTCGTTCCATTTTAATTGAAATCGTTTGACTCGACACGTAGTTTCATATGTGTTGAATTTTTATAAATTTAATAAAAAAAGAGTATTTTTTTTTAGTGATAGTGAAATGTAAATGAGATTTATGAAAGAATGAGATATAATATGATAAAATAGTTTAATTATATTAATATAAATTGATTATCAAATCAAAAAAAATAAAATAATTATAAATAAATTAAAACTCATAAAAAAAAATTACATATAAATTAGAATGGAGGGAATTTATAATGGCTTGTTGTGATTGCAGAGGTTTGTAGCCAATTGACTACAGCGGCTTGGAGTATGTGTTATGCACCAATCTTATTTGCTAGTGATATTTCACAAAATACCTATACGGCCGGCCGTATTATAGTTTTGTGGTAGTGTGCGGGAGAATCAAGGAAACAGATATTCTCTACAATTCATAGCACCTGACAGGTCCTCTTCTCCCATGCCCTTGCGCGGGTGGCCAGTTTGCCCATTCAGCTACTTGCTGTCATGCTCCAATCATCACCACAATAGCTGCCCCTTCTTTTTTCTATGTGAAGTTTTGACGGTCGTACGTATTCTACGTTTAAGAGTAGAATCCTCAACTATAGGATTCCCGGCCCCGCCGCACCTTTGCTGTCGACGGTTTTCAACCCTTTGATCTCATCAAAGGCCGAAGAGAATGGGTCCGCAGAGAACTCAGTTGTCGGATAAGTGGGTACGAATACCAAGCCTAGTTTATCCAAGAGCCTAGAATCTCCAACCCGGGGTGTTCAGTGTTTTAACGGCAGAGGGTTCCAATCCCTACGTTTACTGGCCTATAATTGAGAGCCTACAACTCGTTTGATAAGCTCCGATAACTTTTGCCGACTTTATTTCCATTTGGTTGCCACACCCTCTTTTTTTATGCCGGAATACTGTCGATGTTACAGTAGCAGTCAAGAACCACGACATTTGGTCCCTCGTGCATTGCATTTTGCTCCATATACATTGCAGCATGATGACAAAAAAAGGTTGCAATGCATTGGGGACAAAACTGCAACGCTACATCCGTTATTTGGTTGTTGCTTCACCACCAAAGATTTTCCCATATTAAATTGACACAAGAGTATACGGCTCAATTGAGCTTCCTTTGTTGAGCGCTTACAAACAACATATGTAACCTAGCCCAATGGTTCCCAGCAAAGACCAAGGACCCAAATGAGCTTTTTCATCACTTATCAGGATACGATCACCAAACTGGAATCAGTCGGCTTTATCTTTTTGGTTTAACCAACACATGAAACCTCCGTGCAAATAATCTCATTTATCATAGCTAGCAGTAAACAAAGACAACCCCCGCTGAGGATTTGTATTCATTTCAAGGCTTCCAAAGATAAGGAGAAAGTAGAACCCTAGTGCAAAATATACCAGTTTAGGGCAACATATGATATGTGCTCGACATATTCTTTACACTACACGCGAAGACATATCTCCACAGTGCAAATAAACAACATTAATCAATAAATACCACACTTTTGACAAAAATATCGACAGAAGCTCCAGTCTTGTATATGCAAAATATGATTATCCCAAGCACACAGAGAAACTAAAACAACAAAGACACAATGTTCTGTATATGCACAAAAATCGTATCCAGAGTTGCTCACCTCAGTTCGGTATGTTCTTGTTTGACACTTCACACCCTTTGTGACTGCAAAGCACCTTGCAAGTTTTTTACAGCACTTTCATAGTTGACAAAACCCATGAACCAGAACTCGTGGTTGTCCACAGAGATGATCTGGATATATTTCTCGCTCGGATTGACTTTGCTCGTTGAAGGATTAACTGCTTTCATCTGATGCAGTGGAATAACCACCTGGTACAGAGAACAAGCAATAGCAAAGTTAAAGTAGTCATCAGATACTTCACAGAATAACCACTAAACAATGACAGAGCAGCGTTGTCAAGGTATTAACAAGCAGAGACTGAAAGGACGGAGTATTAACAAGCAGAGACTGAAAGGACGGAGTGAACAAGAAACAAAAATACCACAAGCATGAGACAACACTACGCATAAGAATACATGGGAAGGGAACTTTTCGGATTAATACCTTCTACTCTTCCTTTTCCCTTCATTTGCACAATTTCACTAGATTTTAGATGCGCTTTGAAGTGATGCAACCATAGAATACCAACTTCGAATCATCTCAACAGCTTCCCTTCCTTATCTCTACTCAGGTTTTTCCCGTGGTACCACAATCTAAATTCTAATCACCCTTCCTTCGATATGAAACTTCACGCATAACACAAAAAGGACAATCCCTTGGTTACCACCAGAAAGATCACATAGGTTTCTACGGCCTGACTACATTTAAGCATTTTGTATCTACTAATGCCCCCTCTTCCCCCTTCCTTTAGAGCCATTCCTCATATCACCATTTGATCTAACATCCTAACAGGTGAAACGTCTAATTTGCACATCCTATCAGTAGAGACAAACTCAGATTTATGACACCAGATTATATTATACAGAAGTTAATTCAGCTCAATTACAGAAAAATCCTACTGGCCCAACTACAAAAGGTAGTTAATTAAGCTTATCAAAAGTCGAGATAAACAATCCAGTTAAGACATCCACGGTCCGGCAGAATTCTTGATTCCTGATCCTTGAGAAGGGATCACTTATATGCTAGGAGCGGATATTATTGTAAAACAAACTTGGGTAGGACCAAATCCAAAGAAAAATTGCTAATTTCAGAACAATTTTTCTTTTGTGGTAAGTTTATTTTTCATTCTATAATTTTGCTCCGGACTTGGTCATTCCCATCAGACTTCTTATTATCCTCTATTTCAATTTAATGAATCATCAAGTAGCAATAGACACCTTCTTGCCTTCTTAATTTTTCCTAAATAAAGAGCACATATACACTCGAGCAAGACGAGCCAAAAAGAAAAAGAAAAATAAAAAATAAGACCATCAGTTTATGCCCCTCCACACACACACGGTCAATTTATTTCATTGCATTAATCTCATGCCTTGCATGTTTCAAATTTACAACCACTTGTATTTATACTCTATTCAGCTTTCTTCAAAACCAGCCTTGCATATAAAATTAGTAGTCATCCAAGTCTATGTTGGAATCTCCTTAACCCTATTCTTTACAGAGTCATCATCCAAAGTCATCATCCAAAGTTCCCTTCGAATTAAAACAACATTCAGCAATGCTGCAACCTGACTATATGATACCGCACACAACTCGACAAAGGCTCTTCATATCAACCAACAAACTTGGCCGCATTCTACTTGCACGTCAATTTGCACCCCAAAATAACATTGTTTGTAGAGCAGTTTTGAGAAATGTATCTCTAATTTCGGAACCTGCCACGTGTTTTGGAATCAGACAATACTTCACAAAAACTCATCAATATCAACTAACCTCATTTGAGGCCATAAGACACCACATAACACTCACGAACTTAAAAGGGATGTGTTCCTGTATATGGAACTGAACTTGTTTCAAAATTGTGGATTGTGCATCGCATAACACTCAGCAAAGGCTCTTCCAACAATTCAACCAGATTTTAAAGATTCCTAAAATTGATTGAAGGATGCTCACAAATCATTCACCACTTGTAAAGAGATGAGGAAAGTAGGCCGACAGAATCCTATAGAATTTGCTTCAAGTCTCGAGTTTCTATCACAAAAGTGCCCTTCCAACCACCAAACCACATTGAGAAAGATACCAAAACCCCCTCCCAGTTTTGCGTAACATTTGGATTGAATATTGATATAAAAAATCAATTAAACACTCGAACTAACAAAATGAAACGAGAACACTAACGAATAATGATGAATCTATTTCTACGCTTCATGGCATCAGCATCACACAAACCAACGTAGCACAAATGGTACTTTTATTCTATTTACTGACTCTAAAATAACTTAGATTGAAATCCTTTTGTTTGGGTTAGACATCATATGCAATTTCCGACAGTAGAACTGGCAGAAAAGAGAAAAGAGGAGGGACTGGAAGAGGAAGAGTAGGGGATTTGAGAGAGTGGTGGCAAGGACAGGCAGTGGAAAGAGAGCAAAAGAACGATGTTCAAGTTTTCAACTGAAGGGGCGGCATGGAACAGTGTACGTTATGATGATGCAATTCTTGTGGATGAGATGAGTCTCCAGCCCAACATAAGAAAAAAATTAAAAAAAAAAAAAAAAAAAGATAATAGAACACAGAGATATACATGTTAAAGAGACAAAACCGAATTCAAATTGAGAGAGCAAGACTATCTAGAACAGCACCTGAGGCTGATGCTGATCACAATCCACACCAAAACTTTAGAGAGGGACTCGAGAACAATTTTAGAAAAAAAAAAAGGCTTGGGTATAGGTGACGATGACAAGCAAAATGCATCTTTTTCATGTAGCAAGCAGAGATGGCACAAAGAGTCAAAGACACTTGTAGTTGTATCCACCAACAGAAGGCACATCAATGGTGAGAAGGGATGCACTTCAAGCATTTCAACGATGTGAGAGAAAAGAAACCTAACATTTGGATGATAAAAAGAGAACTAACCTTATAATAACTCCACTCAGTTTTATCCCCAACTTTGTATGAAAGAGGATTGTCACTACAAAATGCGAGCTTCACAGTTGACAAATACAAAGTTCCCACAACTGG
>JAOVYX010015000.1:0-59314 GCA_035668315.1 Drosera spatulata | reverse complement strand
GTAGATCAACTTCATGCTTTGGTCTACTAAGGTCCTGCATACAATCACAATGAAAGAAAGAAAAATGAGACCATGAGAAGCACTAAAGCAAGGGAATACTTGAATCATATGATATGAAAGAGCCTAAAGAATAATGGTGGAATGAATACTTAGATTAAAGGCTACAGGGAGACAAAACCCTTAGTTTTCTTTCAAAAAATTGTCTATTCCTGTCATAAGTTTAACTCCTGTTAATTTAGCCAAATAAAACCAACCAACAATTACTGCTGACAAAAGTCCAGAGTTAAATTAATCACAGTTTAGAAACCAAATCAATAGGCATACTCATTATGTAGCGTACAATAGTGTTCCAGAGTAGAAAATAAAGCAAAATGAAAAAGCCACCATTATTACATCATATGTGACAGCGGAATAGAAGAATACCATCAATGCAGCTTCATAGATCAATCTTTCATCGTGTCCTGTAGTGTCCTCACTCATGCCAGCACGAAAGAGAGGATCAACTGGTATATGATAAGGAGAATGAAGAGCAGGCCTCGAAGTAGAAGGTACACCAGGTATCAAAGAAGAAGGAAGAACTCTCCCAGCACTAGGACGTAGAACTCTTCCACTACTGTCATACATGAGAATATCATCATCATCATCCTTATGAGTGGAACCACCAAGACCAGAAGATTCATGAGACTTCGGGAAGCCCTGAACATAGCTGCTACAATCAAAGTATCTAGAATTTTTGTCACTGTGAGGCAAAGAGGGCTGCAGAAAAGGAAGAACCCTCTTTTCTGTTAATCGACATATGTTCTCTCAAAAGTCATCTTTGAACACGTTTCAGTTACTTGAAGTGATGAAAGAAGCACTTACATCATTAACAGCGGCCCACCCATTCCTGCCGTTGTTTTCAGAAGGCCTAACGTTATCATTTTGGTGAATTTGGGAAGTCGATGGCAGATTATCAGCACCATAACTCAGGTTTGAAGGTGTACCATGCCGAAGCTGGAAGTCGGTGGAAAACCTCCCTTTAGTGGGCACTCGATTTGAGGGTTCAGCCCCATAACCTGGTCATTGAGTTAAGCATTATAACAATGCATATAACTATGTGTATGCGTGTGTGCGGGTAAAAGCATGGGTGCTACATCAGCTGCATCCTATTATAAACGGAAATATGTTTCATATCCATGGACTGCCGACAGTGAGAACACTGTAACTTGGTTGTACCATGTACTGTTCCTAGAACACAGTAACTTTTCCCGTATCATATGTGTTGAGAATGAGGTAAGAGTGTACATGTTGAAAACATAAACCATCTATCTCTTCACCTGAACCAGCTGGAAATGCCCATCCAGGAAGGATTCTTCCACTAGAGGAAGCAAAATCTGAAGGAGCAGATGATGAAACAACCTTGCCATCACCCCCATCAGAATAAAGAATACTATCATCATCAGAAGAAATTTGAATTGGTGATGACATCGGAGCAATGCAAGGTGAATGATGACCCGTTTCACTATCCTCACAGAATGAAGTGTTGAGTGATGAGTGAACCTGACATGTGTGGAACAAGTTCAAATGGTTAACAAATGAACAAAAAAATCATAAAGCATCTAAGACTGAACACAAGAGCATACGTGAAGGATTCAGCTCACCGGCGTTGTTGGTCTCTTCAGAAGAAAGTAGAACCATTAAGTAAATCAAGATCAACATCTCTCCACAAACTCCAAAAGATCATGCACTGGGTGTACATGATCAGACATCCACTTCACCCAAGCACAGCAGCATCAAGATTTTAAAATGGCAGCTTTACAGAAAAGAGATGGGGGGAAAATCAGACTAGCAAGAAATAAAATACCAATCATAAATAATAAAGATAATTAAGAAAAGCAGATCACAATATTGGTGTTGAACTTTAACCTAAAACGTAGTTTTAACCACAATCACGATATTGAATGTACAAGAGATTTGTAATAGTGTCCTCAAAGGAACAATATACATTTTAAAACTACCACAATCACGATATTGAATGTACAAGAGATTTGTAATAGTGTCCTCAAAGGAACAATATACATTTTGTTCCATGAATTTGGTACAGAATGGGGAGCTAGAAGAATCGGGATTCATGAGAATAAACAGAAAAGCAAGCTTACGTTAGTATGCATCAAATATCTAGATATGAAAATATGTGCACATTGCAGAAGATGGATCTTAACGTCAGTAATCAATATGTTACGAATTTGAGTGTACTCCAATAATTTATTCCAGAAGATGGAAAGCTAAATTAAACTTGTGCTGCTCCAAACTTGAAATTGAGCTTCGATTCGTAATACTAAGTTAACTTATTCTCATGGGCAAAACAGAAATATGTCTTGACACATAAGCTTAGGTGTGTCTACATTAAATAGACGGCTGAGATTAATACGTTAGGGAGATGTGTTTTGAGATTTGGGATAAATTTATGATGGTAGGTTTTTTTACCCGCATCCATGATTTGCTCTTTCCATCTCGTTTTAATCTCAATTGTCCATTTCAAGTAGACACACCTAAGCTTAGGTGTGTCAACTTGGGATTTTGTGAGCATAGATTAGTATTTGATAAAGGAAAAGGAAGTATATGTCATGACATAGATGTATCTGATAAAAATAAATGGTTGAGATTAAACGGTGAAAAATGAATGGTTAAGATTATAAGATAAGCATTGTAATCTCAATCCTTGATTTGTGTTATTTTAATTTCAACTGTTCATTTGTTATTATACACACCTATGTAATGACACACTCTCTAAGCCCATTTGATAATCCTTTACTGTTGCAATATGCCAAATATTTTTACTCTTAATATGTTTTATATTTCTCAGTGCTCTTTTACACAGAATCTTTTCTATTTTTCTCACTTCAAACAACCTTTTGCATCTCGAACCCAGGTGCACCTTGAATCCTTTTTAATCAATTGCATTGCCATGCAATCCAGATGTAATTCAATCAAAATATGAATGCCCTATTAAGAAACCCTTACATAGGCCTAGGAACCAAGTGATGCAATGAAATGAAAAGACACGACTATACCAGCTCCTGAAATTAAATTTGGGACATTGAATCTTACCAAAAATATAAGTTAGTGAAACTTGAGTAGCAATGCAGTAAACAAAATACCAAGGAAGAAAAAGGTGCCACGACTACAAGTATAACGCGTTACAAACCTAATCCTCCAGATGGAAGAATATGATGTGTGCCTTTATCACCTCACATGAGTGCCATTTTTTGAGGCTTGAAGCATGAACAATTCGACAATGGACTCCATATCAAGTATTAACAAACAATGAGATAACAGGATTCAGAATCCTGACCTCTAGTCACTCTCACTCATACACCACACAATTGATACAGAGGATCTTAAATCTTAATACGATCCCACTTAACTGACACCAGCTGACGCAGACCCAGCCTAACCAAATACGATCCTATAAACAAAATAATCCTAATACGAAATAACCTTTTGACAATGCTGGCCCAACTAACATTCTTCCCTGCTCATCTAGATAAAATTTATCTATGCTAAATTAGTTCGACTTCAACAAATATCACTGAACATGTCCTGAACTACTGAAATTCTGACACCAAGTATTCCCAATTCCAATGAGGGCAGAAACCCACCACCGAACTCCACTTTCTAATCAACAAATCGATCCCGCTCGCAATCACAAAGACAACACCACACAGAACCACTCACAAATCAAAATTTCGACCAAAACCCAATCACACACTCATGCAAACAGTCACAACAAACCTCATCAATGCACCAAACACAAAGCAATCAATTCATGAATCGGTATCCAGCACAGTACCTGGAGATCATCCCCAAATTCGCCGACACACTAGGGTTTCGCCGGAGCCAACGAGATGAGAAAGCTTGGTGCCAAATTGGTGGGGGGCAAAAACCCTAGCAGAGAATGGGGTGGGAGCTCGAAACCCAATTTCGTCGACTTTGATGCCGAAACCCTAGCAGAGAATTTGGGGGGGTGTTGGGAATGGGGAATCTGAGAATGAAATGGGGAAGAGAGGAAACTTTTGCTGGAATTTGAAAGGGGAGAAATTAGGGCAAAATAGGAACAGAGAAGAGCGATTGGAGGTTGGGATATATGACAGTCATTTTCATGCCAAATACTATATCATATTCTCCCCTTTTAAAAAATATTACAATAAATTTTTTTATCTATCTGCTCAAAAATAATTGAATATTATCTAAATTGATAATTTTTTGAGTAAAAATATCACAATAATCTTATTTTTATATCTTATTCAAATTATAACGATTTAATTCGACAAATAATTTATATGTGTATTGAATTAACAAGGAATGTCAATTTTATCTTTATGAGTGTACGAGATAAAGGAATAAGGAAAAGAAAAAAGAGAAATGGTGATGTGTTAGTTGATGTGATATAAAGTAGGGATATTTTGATATTTTTACGTGAAAAAAATTATTAAATATAAAAATATTGTAATTTGAATGGGACATAAAAAATGTTACAATTTGAATAAAATGAAAGAAATACAATTTATTTTATATCATATCAACCTTCTTCGTTATCATTTCTTTTTTTTTTCTCTTTTCTTCGCCTCTCGCAAAAATACAAGGATATGTTGATCATTATAACAAACGTACAAAGTGGTTAGACATGGATGAATAATGGAGCATCCACAAACTGATGTCCTGAATTGCTTGATCTTCATGTTTATTTCGTTAAAACGTGCAAATGCCATGATCCTGCGACTGAAAGTGGCATTCACAGTCAAAAGCCGAAATAACATATAACCATATACTCCTTTGGTATATTCAACTGTGGTACAGGTCACTTTATTTGTCGACATGACTTTACGCAGATCCCTCTTCAAGAAGTCGTGGAGAATTCAAAGCTGATGACCATAGGTACAATGGCAAAGATTTTTTAACGAGCGAAGATATGAGCCTGTTTGTCTCTGGTATCATTTACTTGACTGAAGCTTACTCCTAAAGATTGCATTCCAAAAAAGCTGTGATTGGTAGCTGAGAATTCTTCACTGGAATATTGCCATGATTGATAATTTGATATCCCTGAATTATGACAGAAGCAGAGTCATGTTCCCGTTCTCCGGATCTATTACGGCATAGGAAAAGCAAGGAGGCAAACAGAGGAGAGGGGAGAGGAAAGATGATCACGATGAGTGCTGATTGTTTGTGCAGTTGATTATTTGATCTGTGTGATCGGAGGTTCTTCTTGCATTCATTCTTTATAGTTGTTCTCTTTTTCTTCTTCTTTTGGAGAAAATTTAATTCATTTTCGTTCTCCTAACAAAAAATACATGCAATACATAATTCAACCTTTGTCATCAAATATTAGATTTTAGTGAGACGTCGATGCATTTGTCACTTGAACATATTTATTCATACTAATACATATTTAGAATTTTCAGCATCCGGGGTCGTTTAATAGGTGCCCATGACTTCATTATTCTTCTCCTCCAACTTCAACCTCAGGATCCTGCATCGAAGAAAAAACAATAAAAACATAGCATATAACATTAGAAAGTCGAATGAAATGACAGTCCATGAATTTCGTCGAAAACTCAAGCTAATTAAATTACAAAGCCTAAGTAGGAGGCATGTTGCAAGCAGATAGTATCACTGGAGAGATCTTGAGAACGTTGCAGCAGTCGTGGTCGTGATTGAGTGACCCTATGGCGGTGCAGCGGTGGTGGGTCAGCTCACGGATGTATTGAACCAGAAATGGCGGGCACTCTTTGGTTCTGTTCACGATTTGGATATGTTACGAACGAATCCGTTAATAATAAACACAAATAATAATAAGTGCCTAAAAATAAATTGAGATAAAGATTTTTACGTGAAAATCCTTACAGGAAAAACCACGGGCGGTCGCCGACGACGAAGAATCCACTAATCAAAGAGGAAATACAAACGGAGCTACACTCAAAATATTGAGAATCTCACAATAAGAGATATAGATAATAATCTCTAAAACAAATCCCTTAAACCCTCAATATATTTTTGTGTGTATGTGAATAGTATCTTTTCACCTAATCCTATTCTCTCCCACTCAAATCCTCTCCTGCAAATCTCCTTCTTTGCCTCTTTTGCTCCTCTTCTCTTTGCGTCTCTCCACATCTCAATCTTCCATCAATCCTCTTCTTCTTATACCCAAAATCACGCGCAGAGCCACGCGGACATCACACGGAGAAATAAACGCGGGGAACGGGTCAACACGGTGAGTTGATTTCGAGGCACCTTCACCACCGTCAACAGGGTAGAGCGGGTTTGTTGTGATCCGATGAATGGAACTGCAAATGCTTCTAAGTATCAGGAGCAGCAGCAGGACAAGAGGCGCTGCCTTGGAGGTTGCCTTGTTTTTGGTGTGGAGCACCGAGGTTCTTTAATTTTATGAGTGAGTGAGTTTTATTGTAATTTTTATAGGGATCAGGGCAAAGTCCATTGCTTTCTTTGTGAATCATCTATTCTTAATTAATTTTGTAGCAATGTGATGTGTATCGCGTCGTGTGTAGTACTATTTTGAATGGGAAACATTCGTGTTGGTCAATCTGGTCAATATGGTCAATCTGGCACCTGTTGGCTATTGTGGGGCTGGTTTAGTCTTGTGGGCTCTTGGGCTTTGTAATTGGATCGTGTAAGAGTCTTGTGGGCTGGGCTAATCTCTTGAGCTTTTGGGCTTTATGTATGGGTCTTGAGTATTCGGGCTCGTTGGGTTGGATTACCGCCACACCTTCATATCACCAGGAGACATCAAGCTAGCTCATATAGAGAACTAGGTAACCTTGTTGAGCCACATAGCAACTTCAAGCACAACAATAACACTCATTTAAAAGCCTACTAGAATTCTTCTTCTTCTTCTTCTTCTTTTTTTCTTTTTTTTTTTGGCTATTTTAGAGTTTACTTTTTGTGATACTGTGATATTCTACGATAACTTCATTCTTATATATTTATAGAAAAAATATATTCTTATCACATGCATGTGAACGTAGAATAATATATAGATCAAACTTTTATTGTTGAATTGAAGGCTGCGACATTTAAATTTTTCTCACTTCGATCAACTTTGAACTATAATATAAGTTAAACTCATTAAGCCTAAATACCAAGAAGTAAGAGAATGATATTTAGATATTGGGATCCTTTATAAATCATGACACAAATAAGCCTATCAGGCTCAACTTACCAACTAAAAAAACATCCCCTTATTTAGCAGTATATATTTATAATAGATTTATAACAAATTAATAATAGAAATTGACTTTAAAAAAAAGCACATTACACTACCACAAACAAGACCCATGGCGATTTCCAAGTTTGTTGTTCATAAGGAATCTCTCCTCGTGATGCTAAACTTCGCATTTTCATTTCTGCAGATCACTGGTTCAGAAGAACGTCAGAGTTAATGTACGGTGATGACGAATCTGGATGTGTACAACCCGTTCATGTCTGGGGGTGCTGGCAGACCCAACAACCAGTGTCGCGACATGCTTCTGTCTGTTGACGTCCACTGTACGTGCAACGCTCTCCAGGTTGCGTTTGAGCTCTCGCCTTGATGTCTACTGCCATCATTCGCATGTCATAGGCAACTACGATTCCTTACTAAAAAAAATTAACTTTCTGAAACTTTATGTGAACTTACATGTTTTTTCCCCTTTGAAGCACAAATTAGAGCTTGAAGGAGGAGGCAATGAGGCACAAAAAATAATTGAAGTCATGGTCATATGGAGACTTTATATATCCCATAATAATTACAACATGTATATATTTTATAATATTCTATATGTATGAATAAATCTCGTTTTCATATCAAATTACGTCTGATCATCTCGTAACATGCATTATATTGAAGTACATAACTTATATAATGTTTCACAATAAATTTATAAAAAACGATATTTGATTGTTGTACGCATGTCAGACTTTATATCGACACGATGTAAAGTCAAAGTGTTATTATAATTTTGGGACGGAGGGAGTACTTTACTTTGTAACCCGCATATATTGGGTCATAGTGTTATTATAATTTTGGGACGGAGGGAGTACTCTACTTTGTAACCCGCATATATTGAGTCATAGTGTTATTATAATTTTGGGACGGAGGGAGTACTCTACTTTGTAACCTGCATATATTAGGTCATGATATTTTGGCTACTGTAGTATATTAATAGTTCACCGTATTATATTTGAACACTACAAAAAAAAAAAACTAAAAAAAAAAAAACTTTTAGAGACTAAGATTTTTAGTTGCAAAATGGGATTTTTAGTCGCTAAAATGTGTTTTACGATTATTATGCGATTAAAAATCTTAGTCGTTAAAAGCTTTCTCGCTAGTCAAATTTGATGACTAAACAAAAAAAGATCGTTAAATTGACGATTAAGGTAATTTTAGTCACTAAGTTAACGACTAAAAAAGATCTTAGTCTCTATTTATTAGTGACTAATATTTTAAGTTTAGTCACTAAATTAACGACTAAAATTATCTTAGTCATCATTTTGAAAAAAAGGAAACTCCTGATTATTTTGTTGCAAACATATTATATGAACTTTTTAATTTGGTGACTAATCAATAAGAATAGTAGCCAATATTGCGACTAAAGTCATAATTTAGTCGTGATAGTTGCTATAAAAAATATATTGATCGCAAAATTACAAAACTAATTTTTAATATTTTTTAAAAAAGTTAACTTGGTAACTAGTATTGATTTTGGTGACTAAAATTTTTTTAGTAGCTAAAATGGCTACTAAAAATTATTTGATTGCAAAACTAGCTACTAAAAATATTTTCGTCGTTAATTTTGCGATCAAGTTTCTTTTTAGTCGTTAATTTCGTTACTAACCTTGATTTTAGTCACAAAATTCACGACTAAATTTTTATAGTCGTAAATATTACAACTTAACCTATATGATCGTAAAATTTACGACTAAAATATAATTATAATCGTTAATTTTACGATTAAAAATATAATTTAGTTGCAAATTCATCCTTTTTTTTTTTAGTGAAAGTGATACTTGCTACAGCTAACCATACAAACGGAAAGATTGGAACATAAAGAAAACACATGAAAGGAGTTTGGTTATGGTACCCGTCATTTTTGCAAGTAATTTTTATCTAGTAGTTTTCTATTTCAGAATTCACTCTCAATCATTCCTTAGAATGCATGACTACAGATGCTAATTAATGTGATGTGCGCTTGAAAAGGAAGCCTACTACTTTTTGGTTGGAGTAATCTTGGCAGATGGAATTAAAAATTTGACCTGGAAAGTCAAAGACTTTGAGGAAATATTTCATGGAACGGGTGTTCTTGGGACGACTACGCATTTGGATCCTCATAGGTGTTGTTATATATATGTGCAGGGTATAGAGTGGTGCATAGATTACTACAAAGAGTATGGACTCATAAAGGATGCTAATATATATATATAGACGAGAAAGAGGTTCATCGAATTCTCGCAGTGGGTTGCATTCTAGACAATGTATGAGTATGCCATACGATCGATCTTGTAGACGAAAAGTTGAGAATGACTGTCACATCTCAAATTCAAAACGGAGATGACCTGCACGTGAACAACCCAAACATAAAATAAAATCCATGTAAGTGTTTAAAACAAGAAAGAAACCTTCAAACAAATAACAGTCACGAACATCGTTATAAGATCCTTGAAAGAAAGCATGAAATTCCATAGTATATAGCCAAAAAATCTCAATCGAAATTCATAAAAATATAATAGGCCAACAACGCACAAAAATATTAAATCTTAACGCGAAAGCTAATAGATGGTTTGAAAAGTAATCAGAAAACGATGCATGCAGTCTTATGAGGTTCAAGGTCGAGCATCCACGACGTCCAACTAAACCTGTGAGCTTGTTTAAGAAAATAGACTGATAAAAATCGTCAGTTGCGAAGCTGAGCGAGAATTTCGCACAAGGATCAAATGGCATACAAATTCAAAAAAGGATAGTGGTTATAAATATCAAGAAAGATGGTAGATGTAACCAAAAGGGAAGAGAACAGCTGAGAGTCTACGATAAAATGATAGCTAATGGACATCAGGGTTATAAGGCATAAAGTGGGAACATGTATACTCTCCAAATATACATAACTATAAATGACCAATACACCTACCAATGTAGAAAAAGGATCATCAAATAAATCTCATCATGGAGATATGGATATCCATAATCATAGTTACAGTTACACTCGGGATGGCCACCTGCATAAACTTGCAAGCTAACCCGAGTGACAAATATCACTCGTTGAGTCATTTTAGGGTCAAATCCCAATTGCTCTATTCCCTAGAAGGTCAGAGTAACCTCTCGACTTACCCGACTATTGATGTTGTCAAGAATTGCCTCTTGGTCGAGGGGCAACTCTTAACTAAAGTGATGATCGATAAACCTAATATGGATAGAGTATTAAAAATAGATTTACTCTAAGAGTACAAATGTCCCACAGTCGATCACCTATAAAAACATCAAATTATCTCAATTGATGATACAATCGAATGAAAAATACGACGTATGTCGATCGTACTAAAGGATAGGTCTATAAAAAAAAAATAGAGTTCAAAGAAGGGATGATGCTAAACTCTTACTTGAGAAATAATCGACGATGAAAAAGATAGATGGCAACAAAGCTCAAAGCACAACAATCACCCTGGATTATTAATGAAAATAATGTCAACGTCATATCACTCAACCTAATCATATAAATGACTTAGAATGACTTTGAAATATTTAATATTATCAAATAAGGTAATATTAAAGTGTAAAAAATAATACTCATCAAAACATCTCAAAATTTAGTCTCATACACTCCATTTCACCAAATTATTATGATAGGACAGATTTACGTTCTGTTACGAAAATAATCATAACTTGTCATCTAAATATCAAAATTCAGACTTCTTTATATCTTTAAAAAAATAGACTCGTAGAGCTTTTCAACCATATATAATAAGCATATAGATCTTGAGAATTTCAAATCAATCTAAAAACTCAAAGTGAAGTTATTACAGAAATCATATAGTTTGATGTCTCGAAATACTAAAATTTATAACTTCACACATATAATCCCAAAAATTATTTCATCAAATTCTTCAAAAGTATACTTCTAAAACTATCCAACAAAATAAAAATCGTATTATAAAACATTATGAAAAATAGAAGTTTATTAAGACAAGTTAGGGATTCTATTTATCAAAACTATTTGATGTTTGCTTATTAATCAGCCTGTAACTTGCTGCACAAAGTTAAAATTAATATTTATTAATTTTTTTGAAAACTAGACTTCAATATCTTTACAGTGGTATAAAGATCATTTCATAATTATAAGCAACGAATTCTACAAAAATCCACGAATATAGACTGATAAACTAGTCCTACAGGTTGACATACGTTTGCCTTTTGATTTATAGCTCAAAATTCAGAACTCAAAATGATATTTTGTAAATCTATTGAAAAATAGACATCGAAATATTTATAATATATTAAATTTAGATTATATTTCAAATAATAAGAATTCCCATAAATTTTCAAAGATTGCAGCCAATAAAAATAAAAATTTGGTTCTCTCTCTCTCTCTCTCTCTCTCTCTCTCTCTCTCTCTCTCTCTCTCTCTCTCTCTCTCTCTCTCTCTTCTCTTTTAAAAATGAAGATCATCCTTCATTGAACTTCAACCCCAAACTGATTTTTCTTAAACCATCACCATCACCAAATCACCATGATTAACTATAAAAGAAAAAAAAATCCAGATTTTTTTCATTCATAATAACTTTTTTAAAAGATAAATAGATAAGAGAGAATCGTTTGAGATCGAATTACCAACCTTAGGACGGAACAAATAGAAATCCTCAATGAGAGAAAAACCCTAATTAACTCTCTTGTGTGTTTGATGGAAAGGGATGGGGTTCTCATGGAAACAAACGCTTTGAAAAATTGTATGTAGAGAGGAAAAAAAAAAAAAAAGATCGTGAGACTTTGTGCCTTATCTTCCCCAATTTTGTTTCTTTTTTTATCATATAAAATCCACCTAAACATATCTTCAATAAAAAAATCTAATAATAATAATAATAATAATAATGAATAGATACCCTTAAATATATCTTAAATAAAATATATGTAGGATTGAGAATATCACAATGACCCTTCTATGAAGACAACTCGATGACCTAATTTAAGAGCGACCAAGCCTTTGGAAAAGGAAGATGATGGTTTCTATTTTACTTTCAACTGAAAAAAGGGTTGGTGAACTATAACACATTCCTGTTGTTCCCTGAAAAAAGAGTGATTCACAAAGTATACGCTTTGTCCTCAAGTCCCTAACAAACCCTATAAAAAGTGGAGCTCTAGCATCAAACTCAATGGCATCTTTGAAGCCCATGTTCACAGGAGCTCGAAGACAACTCAAATATTGCTATTACTGATAATCACATCAGTTGTCCAGATCAATACAGGTGCAGGATCACAACAGGATCAAATGTGCTCAAAAATCACTAGCAACCTCCCGATGCTGGTACGCCAAGCAAGGAGTGTTGCACCATAGTCTGATCGACTGGTCATAATGGTTGCAACACAATGAGGATCACCTATCGGCTATCTTCCTCCTGCCATGTGTGTTTTTTTTTACCATGTGGTAGTTAATTGCCTTGTTTTTTTTTTTTTTTTTTTAAAGAAATCTCTTCAAACGGATTGTCAAATTAAGTAACTTCATTTGTGTGGTATTCGTTAAGATATTGTATGGTCGTATGGAAGACAATGTTCTTCACGTCTATTTTTTGCTCGTACGCATGGTAGGACGTATATCACCACCTGACTCATGTCTTTTTCCTATCTTATGTTCATGAAATTAGCAGATGATATATCAACGAGACTATGTCCATCTGTACGATCTACAGTAATACAATTTAAGTAATTGGAAACCAGCGGAGAACTCGAACACATATAAGCCCATTGAAAGGTCAACTGAAGAATTATGTAAATTCCTAAAAGCACTGATTAAGTCAGGTGGACTTGTCTCAACAATAAGAAGGCATTTTTTTTCTAATCGTGAGATTAGGGACTCGACATCATAGGGATAAGATCTGCATATATCAGTTTATCTTATAAGAATGTCATTTTCACGGGATTATGTGAATACGTTCCTTTTTTTTTTTCCAAAAAGCACTAATTAATGGGTAATATATATGTGATCTATCATAAATATATAATGTTAGAGTAGAGATTCTTTTTTATTTAAATTTTTCGTTATTTGGGTTTATATAGGATTCTGTCAGGGTATGAACGTATTTAAAATTTATTTAAAGGAGAATAGAATAATTTATTTTTAATCAAATCAAGAAAACCTAATTTATTTTTAATTAAATCAAGAAACTCTTTTTTCAAATCTATTACATATACAGTTACACTAGATGTCAGATGAAAAATCATCAAATAGATGTCAGGATATAAAGGATTTTTTTAAAATTTTAATGGACAACCCGATAACTTCAACTTATCTAAATTAAATATAAATTTTAATATCTCAAATTTAACACAAATTGTTTGAATAAAAAAATATAATAATTATGTATACAAAATCTTTCACAAAGAAATAATTATAAGAAATCTAACTATTTTATAGATGAAACTTTCATTTAGTGTAATAAACAATAACTAACCTAACGATGATAGAATTATACTTTTGTCAAAAACAAAAAAGAAATAAAAAAAGAAAAAAAAAAGATGATAGAATTATAGATAATCTTATCTATTAAGATATGATGTAAGATAGAGATTAAAAAATGCAAGAATGAATGCATGTAAATCGTAATGCTTAATTAAATTAATTTATCAAAAATACAAGAATGAATAAGAAAACTATCAAGTTCAATATATAATAACCTCTATACGTAAGTTTTTTCAATATAAGTAATATTTAATTCTATGATGTTTATTCATCCCGTGTAACGACGAATCAGTATTTTAGTTATTTCTGTATTCGTAATAACAAATTTACAATTTATTGTTGCAGTCATTTGTTTGTTACTATATCGTGTTTGATAATTGTGTGGACATATGATAAACTTACGATTTTCATAGAACTATACACTAGTTGCTGATTATCAATGGAATTGACAAATTAATAGAAGCACGAATTATTATCCATGTATTAACTTTATGTATAGATTTTTTTGAAATACTAACAATTTGGAGAAGTATTTCTATGGTCATGTATGCAATGAGCAAAGCGTTTCACTTCGCACAATTATATCACACATAAATGGTCAATAGGAGTATGTTTTTGGCAGTATCATGATTACAGGCTAGCTAGTTACAAACTACATGCAAGTTGCTAGACCTAGAAACAAAATTAGAGGTTAAGAAAAGACAAAGAAGAAGTTGCAAGTATGATTTTGTTGGGCATTGTTAGTCATGATCTTCACTAAAAAAGCTTAAGTCGATGGATTATGGATTTTTTATGTATGAGTTCATTCATTAGACACAATTTTTCTTTGAATTTGAATTCATGGGTCTTTCCTTACCCTATAAAATATATATACGAATTTGACCCCATTATTAACCTAAAAATTTAAGCTGATGGATTATAGATTGTTCACATATATATCTTGTTCTTATTTTTTTTCCACGATCGATGTTGGTTAACTTATTCATATATATCCTCAATAATTTTATTTTGCATTATCAAGGTCGATAAACTTAGGTCGAAATTTTGAATACATTATGGCCATGTCTATGACGGGTGTAGCTGGATTCATCATTATGTTCGAACATGTAAGGATTTTTCAACAAAACCGGTTTGATTCTACTGTTACATACATTTCATGTTAATTTCCAGTTTATCTAGCCCATGATACGAAATGATATCCATACATATCATAACATATGGACCATAAAAGCTCATGATTCATGTATTATCGAACGGGACAACGAAGAATGGTAACGCCAAACCGTCCGTATGCATACTTTAAACGCTCCAGTTTGGCCCTCAATCTAAACCTTTGATGTGCAAGCAAGAATCTACTTGGTGATGTTGATAAAGTATATTGTTTACGCATAGAATCGAACTATATTTGCCATCGAAGAAAGGGCGATTCTAGTATATTCACATTGATCAACACGCAATTCGAGAACAGTTATTTCAACCGCTAATTCTAATGATTAGTCCCCCTAATCCTTGGCAAGCTAGCTATGTTATGTATTTTAACACGGAACTCTCATTGATAATCCAAATATTTTGCCCAAGTATTGTGACCACTACATTTTTTTGGTGTGACAACTACATTTTGTTAGCATGAATATATCCATGGTGCATGACATACAGAGGCTTATAGAGCAAAAAACTTGATACGTCACTGTTCTCGTCCAAGTCTGAAATAAGGTTGGCTTATAGAGATTGAGATACGATACATGATCATGACTTCAGTACGTGACTTTATATATATCGAGAATAATAGAGTATATATGAGCGAAGGATACAATGATGTCAGGAGGAAATCTACTCGCAAGCTCAAGATCGATTTATTTGCAAATCTGAATCTATACGGAGGATTATTTCGGACTTATCATACCGATACCTTTAGACTGTTCGATAGGACACAATGAAGTCCAAGTGCGTTTTCGGAACTATACGCCATGATGCCAGGAACTAATCAATATAACTTATCTGACCCTCTAACTCCAAATTAGTGGACCGTCAAGTTAGATATCTAGAGTTGTATGCTCTATGTATATATTGGATTAAGTTGGACCAACCTATAGTTTGCAAACACTATTTAAGCATAACCATCCTTCTGCGAAAAATATAGCACATCAAGAAATCATTTCCAATTGTATCTTTACCTTGTATTCATGGCTTATCCGGTATACGTCTTGCTCTTCATGGTTTTTACTTTTGCAGTACCCACAATTTCCATCTCAGGTCCTGATCTTAATAGCAATAAGCTAAGCTTCCGAACCACGATAAAGCATATCGATGCTGGCAAGAGCTTGACTCGATCCGAGCTCATCAAACGTGCAGTTGAACGTGGAAACCATCGGTTAGAGACGCTCAAGTCTAGGCTAACTGCAGGCACCTCTCCTAGTGCAGGAGCTCTTGTTCAACCAGGAAATGGTGAATACCTCATGAACCTGGGAATAGGGACACCACCAACATACTTCTCTGCTATTATGGATACTGGCAGTGACCTCATATGGACACAGTGTGCTCCTTGTTTGTTGTGCTTTAGCCAGCCGACACCCATCTTCAATCCGGCAAAATCGTCCTCCTACTCTAAGCTATCCTGCTCCAGCAAGTTTTGCGAAGCACTGCCTTCATATTCTTGTGACAAGAAGAATACTTGTTCCTACCTTTATCAATATGCCGATTACTCCTACACAGAAGGCTCACTAGCTAGCGAGAGCTTCACGTTCGGGACCTCCAAGAAAGGAACGTCAAAAGTGCATAATGTTGCTTTCGGTTGTGGTGATGTTAACCAAGGATTTGGGGAAGGTGATGGTGCTGGACTAGTTGGCCTAGGACGTGGCCCTTTGTCGTTGATTTCGCAGCTCGACGAGCCCCAATTCTCTTACTGTTTGACCCCGATGCTCGAGTCGGAGCCCAGCAGCCTTTTGCTTGGCTCATCTGCCAATTCATTGCCCTATGGTCCAATCAGAACTACATCACTAGTGAAAAACCCGTTACAACCATCATTTTATTATATGTCCCTTCTGGGGATCATCATAGGCAAAACAAGATTAAGCATACCGCCAAAGACCTTCGCGCTCAATGCAGATGGGACTGGAGGTGTGATAGTAGACTCTGGCACCACACTATTTTACCTCCCTACCAGTGCTTTTAATCTAGTAGCCGCGGAGCTAGCGAACGAAATCAAGCTTGAGCAAGTGAACTTGTACAATGAGACAGGACTCACTCCTTGTTGGAAAGTGCCAAGTAAGCGGATTTACTCGTTTCCAAAGTTCATCTTGCACCTGAATGGCACATACATAGAGTTGTTTAGCGAGAACTATTTGCTGGAAGCATATACCGGGATTCAATGCCTTGCTTTAGCACCTTCAGATTCGTTCTCGATCTTTGGCAATGTGGCTCAACAAGGTTACCTAGTTCGCTATGATCTAGGAGGGGAGAAGTTGTCTTTCGTGCCTACTAACTGCAAGGGACAATGATCTGCCGAAGGAAGTGACGATTCTAGAACTGAATTAGTCATGCTTTGAATTCGCAATGAGTTCCTTTATAGGTATAGGAGGACATGATCGATGCAAATTCAAAGTGTAAATATATAGGTTCCCTAAAAGTACATCAAATGAAATACATCCTGACTTACAGAAGAAAAAATTATAGTGATGGTTTGCAGAATCGATCTTACTCTCTGCAGTTAATATCTTTTAACCAAGGACGTGTGTATGATACGTTACTTCTTACAGTGATGGAGATATAGTTTTACTCATGATATAACAATCGATTAATCAATCAATCAATATATAAATATAATTACCATTGACCTTCCAAACCGTACGTTGTTTGGGGTTATAGATGGTTTTGTTACATAGTAAAGTTTTATGCTGCTTAAGTAATCTATGCTCCCTCTGATTTTATGTTCCTGATACTTTCCCTATTCCGTACACACATATGGATTGTGTTCCTTGTGACTTTGCGTTTCACGACATTGTTTGATTATATATACCGTACAAAGGACTACTTGAACTTGAATGTCGTTGAATCATTAAGACTTGCAATCGCCTCATACATCAGGGAATCGAGAAATCATGTTCTGGCTATGGATGATGTGAAATGATGATATAAGAACCGACTTGGATGTAGGAGTACTACGACATAAACTACAATTGAAACAACAAAATCACGTCAATTACCATGTCCTAGTTCATTCTTCCTCCTTCGACTACTGTGAACTTATCTTATCAATGTGACAAACATGATACCTCTACCAAGAAAAAAAACAGGTGCTTCACAAGGAACATCATCTGCACTCGGCTCCATTCCATCCCCTATTAATATCGCATTCAATCATGACAACGATGTCAGAAAATTTTCAGTGCACTAAAAATATGGCAACATCAAACTCAAACACCTGTCTTGTCATTTTGCTGATCTTCGTTACGAACGCACCGGCTACGTTTTGCATATTGATGAACATCTTCCATCCTTATCTCGACAAGTTCATGACGATATATTTGGACGATATTGTCATATATGATACCATGTTGGAGGAACATGTCCAACACTTAAGGATGATCTTTAAAATTCTTGAGGACAATGAACTCTATGTCAAAAAGGAGAAGTGTTCATTTGTCCGTTAACAAATTTATTTTCTTGGGCACAAGATCAAGGATGGGAAGTTGCTCATGGATGAAAGCAAGATGCAGGCTATCTAAGAATGGGAACCACCAATCAAAGTTCTGGAGTTTCGTTCCTTCCTTGACTTACCCAACTATTATCGACGGTTCGTAAAGGGATACTCGACAATAGTTGTCTCCTTGACGGATTTTTTGAAGAAGAACAAGACTTGGGTTTGGTCGGAGGCATGCTCGAGGGCCTTCGAGGAAGTCAAGAAGGCCATGATGGAAAAACTCGTTCTTAGCCTAGCTGATCACACCAAGCCTTTCGAAGTGCACACCGACGTCTCGGACTTTGCTATTGGAGGAGTTCTTGTGCAAGAGGGACATCCAATAGCATATGAGAGCCGAAAACTCAATGAGACGGAGAGACGTTATACCGTCCACGAGAAGGAAATGACCGCGATGGTGTATTGTCTTCAAACATGACGGCATTACTTATTGGGAGCAAAGTTCGTGGTCATAACGGACAATGTTGCCACGAGCTATTTCCAAACCCAAAAGAAGTTGATTCCGAAGCAAGCGCGATGGCAAGTTTTCAAAGCGGAATTCGACTTCGAGTTTGCCTATAAGCCGGGGAAGGCAAACTTAGTGACGGACGCATTGAGTCGCAAGGTAGCACTTTCTTGGGGCGGATCAAGGAGGGGCTCAAGTAAGATCCAACGGCGAGGAGTGTGGTGCAACTCGACAAAGAGGGAAAGACCCGTCGTTTCTGGCTCAAAGACGATATTATTTACACAAAGGACAAACGGGTCTATCTCCCCAAATGGGAAACTTGAGAAAAGAGGTCGTTCAAGAGTGTCATGACTCTCAATGGGCCGGACATCCTGGGGTGCATCGCACTATACCCTTAGTAAGTGAATGTTACTATTGGCCAAACATGGAAGCGGACGTGGAGACCTATGTGCAAACATGTCTTGTGTGCCAACAAGACAAGGCGGAGTAACGTTCGCCGGGAGGACTTCTGGAACCACTCCCTATTCCATCGAGGCAATGAGAGAGTGTTTTCATGGACTTCATATGTACCTTGTCAAAATCTGAGGGGTGTGGATCGATTATGGTGATAGTCGACCGTTTCACCAAGTATGCTACATTCATTCCCGTCCCGACGGATTGTAAAGTCGAAGAAGCGCCCGTCTCTTCCTCAAGCACGTAGTGAAGTATTGGGGAGTTCCGAGAAGCATAGTGAGCGATCGAGATCCTCACTTCACGGGCAAACTTTGAATGGAGCTTTTCAAGCTTTTGGGGACGGATCTCAACTTCTCTACCAGCTTTCACCCCCAAACCGACGGTCAAACCGAACGGGTGAATGTTTTGTTGGAACTCTATTTAAAACACTACGTAAGTGCCAATCAACGAGATTGGGCGAAATTGCTCGATGTTGTCCAATTCTACTTTAACTTACAAAAGTCGAAGGCAACGGGAAGTAGTCCGTTCGAGTTAGTGATGGGACAGCAACCATTGACCCCGAATTCACTTGCGGGTGGCTACACGGGGAGTAGCCTCGCAGCTTTTAAGGTCGCAAAGGAGTGGCATGAACAAGTGGAGATGACTCGCTCATACCTCAACAAAGCGGCCAAGAAGATGAAGAAATGGGCCGACAAACATCGTAGGCCTTTGGAGTTCCAAGTTGGTGATCTTGTCATGATGAAGCTCATTCCCCAACAATATAAGGCACTGAGAAGGTTACATAAGGGGCTCGTTAGGAAGTACGAGGGACCTTTCCCGATAATCAAGAAAGTGAGGAAGACATCTTATCATTTGAAACTCCCACCACGATTCAAGATTCATCCGGTCTTCCACGTAAATCATCTTAAGCCATACCACAACGATGAGGAAGACCCTTATCGAGGTATATCAACCCGCGCATCCACGGGAGCGATGACCACTTCTTATGACAGAGAAGTGGAGGAAATCATGACCGACCGAGAGATCCGGAGATCGGAGATACCACGCTACAAGGAGTATTTTATCCAGTGGAGGGACTTGCCAATGGAGGAGGCAAGTTGGAAGCCCGAAAATTCGTTGTGACAATTTAAGGATCGGATCGAAGCCTACAAGTCCGTCGCGACGAGGACGTCTACGACATAAGTGGAGGAGCATGTCACGGACAAGATAAGTGGAAAGGTTGATCTTGAAGAATTCTCTAGAACTCTCCATAAATTTCATGACTTCTCCATACATTTCTAGGGTTCTCTAGAGTTCTTTAGGGTTTTGCGGAATTCTCTAGAATTTTCCAGAGTTAGGAAGAGTTCTCTAGAGAATTCTTATACATAAGAGAAGGGGAAGAGTCTAGATACCAAGTCTAGAACTCTCCATGAACTTGTATATATAAGGGTGAGGCCTTTTGCCTAAACCATCTCAACTCATCTCATCTCATTCTTACAAACACAAAACATACATTGTAAAGCTTTCAAATATTCTCAATACAAAATTTGTTTTCAAATCCAAAACTCTCTTGCGTTCTCAAAAATCGTCTTTGAATGACGAGTAACGTTGAACTCGAGTGAAGAAGTGAATAACTTGAGTGCCGTACGGATAGTGAAATTCTATCTCCGTGACACCGTGACAACCAGGATAATCCTCAACACAAAGTACTTCTTCAAGGACTTTCACTGGGACCTACAATCAAGAGCGAAGAACGCCATCAAAGAAGGAACAATAGAAATCTTCTGCAGTCTACAGATCAAGGGCAAAAACTCAATGCAGACTCTGCCCTCGGAGTGCTTCATAGTAAGCGGAACCATGACCGTCGATGATCTGATAAGTGAAGTTGAAAAGTGTTTCAGGGAAATGTACTTCGTACTGAGAAGTTTAGTCGTTGAAGCCATCACGAATCTGAATGCTGAAGGAAATGAAGCTGTTATTGGTATAGTGGAGGATGGAATTGAGCTTGTTTTTGAAGGTGTGATTGGCGCCATGGAATCATAAGGGACCAGAGAGCCTCTCGGGCTGATTGACAAGTATGTTGACTGTGGTTGTGGAGCAAAGACGGACAGACGGAGAGAGAATGGTGGCTTGCGACATTTGTGAGGCCTGGCAGCACACGAGGTGTGCTAAGATACCTGATCATGAAGATATGCCAAGCATATTTCTCTGCAATAGGTGCGAGCAAGGCATCGTCCTCTCACCTTCCTTGATATAGTATTTGTCTTTCGCTGTTTTCATACAATCAAAGAGGTTGTGTGAAGAATAAATGGTCAAGATACCTTAGTAAGTTCTCTATACCGAAGTCGCTCTGTAAACCAGCAAAGCTCAAAAGACTGCAAAGAGCAAGATTATGTTACGAATATAATCCCACATGGAAAGTTAAGCAGGAAATGATATCTCTATAGTTATGCATTAGTTTCTCCAATCATCGACCCTAACAGCACACAGAATTCAATCAAAGAACAACCTCAACCTCTGCAAAAGGACGAATCCAGACTCAAATACAAGTAATGCTCTACCAAAAAGATACAATAACATGGTACCAACTTACAGAGGGATTCTCTGTCTGCTACTCTAAGCCGGTATCAACCTGGTAGACTCTTGAGTTCAAAATCTTCGCATATGAGCAAAGCCAAGGAGAGAAGCAAACTTCACGGCTTAAAGGCCTCCCAAGGATGATCGGATCAGATCATAGGGTCGAGTTCTATGGCAGGATGGTGTATACTGAAAGCTGCATTTTGAAGAAACAACTTCTATCCATTCTTCTAGCATCCGAATGTGAGTCACATCAGATCGCCTATTTGGGCTCAGCCGGTTTTTCATCAGAATCTTCCGAGTCTTTATCGACCAATTTCTCAAGTGAATCCACATCCCCAGCTTCAGAGAAGGTGCTTATCCGTAGTTCATCAACATCGTCACTGACAAGAAGCAATGCAGAAATAGAATTATGTTTATGGACCATTATAGAAAATTAAAATAGAAGAAAAATCAGACAGAATAATGAAAGAATGGCCATACTCTGTGACACCGAATATCTCCTTGACAATCAATGAACTATCCTTTGTAGAAAACTCAGGCAGCTGGTTCAATAGGGAAAAGAAAACAATCAAATCAGCTCAGCGCATTAAACGAATTAAAGAAATTTGGGGATCAGGGAAAAGTTTTATCAGCTTCTATTTTATATGGTTACACAAATCACAGAAACCCCGTACACGTACCACATATGACAAATGTCGACCATGTAGTATATCAATCTGTCTCATGATGGAAAAAAATGAATCTGTAATCAAAGGTACGCTTGCATCTCTTCGTATTCTATAATCATTTCCTTGGGTAAAGGATCTTGGGAGTAAAAAAAAATCACTGACACTTTCTGGCTTCTGCTTAACCACCCCCGATCCATCAGCCAAATCGTGAACAGGGATAGAACCATAAACGCATACCAAATACAGAACAAACAAGACATAAAAGGACAACTCCGACAGACAGTGATAGACCTAAATGGAGCTACTTACCTCGGATAAATATAATACTTTTCCAAAGAGTGCTTGCACAGCAAGTTTCTTCTTGAAGCCTGCCTCCGAATAGCCTGAAATATCCATTACCACTGGGCCTGAAAGAAGATATGCTTCTTTGAGTTCTACATAGCCGACAAGAAACTCGGAAGACTGACTTTGTAATTTGTAGTTAACACCAGCTAACAACTACAACTGTATGAGATAAGACAACATAGTCGAATAGAAATATGCAATAGAGTATTTACGACTGGGTGGTTCATTCCTACGATGCACATCTATAAGCAATGAATCCTGCTATAATTCCAGCAAATAAAGCAAAGCATTTTATGTTCACATGGTAAAAAGCTAGAAGTTATACTGTATTTACATGCAGCGACAATAGCAAGACTTATGCTAATAATTCCACAATTCTTCCCTTCAGAGGGCGGATGGATGACTTGCATAACAAAAGTTGAAGTAAGAATGACATTACTTTTCCTGAAAATTGAGATAGGGCTTTAGATAACCGTTACCATAGATCGCAACAATTCTTCTTGAGATTTCATTTAGAATTTCAGCAATTTGTGAATCCTCTAACTGGGAAGCTTTCCGTAGTTCAATTAGGCTTGCAACCAAATCAGGATTGAAGGGTTTCTCATTCAACGCATAACGGATATATTTCCGCAAAATTTCCTTCATGCTGAAGCCTGTCTGCAGGGAGTTAATGAGCCATTAGACGTTCAAACTCAGAAATTCACACTTCACATAAGTTTAAGGAGCACAAGCAGTATCAAGTTAGTATATGGCAATAGAAGCCATCACAGTGAGTTCTTTTAAGTCCATCAAACCCATTTCAAATCATATTGAATAAAAATGATGAAATATCTGTTCTTGATATTAAAGTAATGATTTAACTATCAGATGAATACTAACTTCTTCTGCCCATGTCAGTACAATAAAAATGCAAGACTCTTATATCATGATAATAACAGGAGATAGTTAAACCCGAAAAGTCCAGCTAAGCGTGATCAACAATTTAAGACTTCATCCACTTTGAAAATGAATACAGGGCAATTTTCAACTGAAGAGGAAGCGTCTGCATCCCAGTGGATTTCATCCAGTTCATTGGGACCAATAAGCTGATCCCCCCACTTCCCCATGGGAATGGGCTACATGGTTAATCCTCTAGATACAGTGACCGAGAATACCTATGAGCCAGACACCAGCTCTCACTATGCTTCCTCAATGGATACAAATTGTAAAACCCCATTTTACTTTCATAACATGTCACTACTCTTTGATAAATGATTATATGGCTGTCATCTATGCCCCAGTAAAAAAAAAAAAAGTTAATTTAAAACATAATCATCATTTCAGAAGTGTTATCAGGCGACCAGAAAAATGATAATGTTGAGTTCTCATATGATGAATATCTATATGTTTCTTTTAGGTACCTAACTCACCTTATCCTTCAGACACTTCAGCCCTGAATTCAAATTTCTTTCTCCACCTTTCTGAAGCAACTCGTCAATGGACTTGCAAAGCACTGCATTCTTGTTCACCTGAAATGTTAATCTCAGCAATCATTTTGTTCATAAAACTACAAGCTTAATAGAATAAGTACCATGAAATAACGCAAATAAAAGCCCGTTCATATGGCTAACAGAGAAAGACATAAGAAAGAAGAAAGAACTCTGATCGCGCTAAACTATGCAACAAATTATATACACAGAGCTATAACGTGTAGCCTATAAGACCAGAGCTACTACGATGCAAAAACATATACTCCCTCCATCCCACAAAAGATACAACACATACATATTCTGCACTATTCTATACACATGAATACAAGTCTTCTTTTTATATCAAATCACATCTGATCGTCCCGCAACATGTATTAGGTTGAAGTACGTAACTTACACAACCATTGATGTTTCACGATAAATTATAAAAACTACGTTTGAACGTCATTATACGCATGTCAAACTTTGCATCAACACGCGTGCCAAGTCAATCTGTTGCATCCTTTATGGGACGGAGGGAGTACATGAAATGGAACAAAATTACAACTCCCCGGTTAACTGTATCAAGGACCAAGATAAGAATTTCCCTATTTTGATCACGGGGCACTGGCATTGTAATATTAGAAGTAAAAGAGACAACGAATGGAGGGCAAAAGTTCTTATCAACAACCCTTGCATTGTGCTCGATGATCCTACTACAAAACAAGTCCTTGACTTCTCCACCAATAAACAACATTTTGATCTGATATTGAAGCCTCTTCGCTAAGGGTATGCTCTCGGCAGGAAAAATTCAGTACGCCGCCTCTACCCCACACAAACATAGAGACCGTCTCAAATTCGACTCCCACACTCTGGCATGAGCACTTTAACCAAGACATCATTCTCTTCCACAGGAGTTCCTCTAATCCTCGTCTAATACACAATCATATCGTCCCAATTTCGAACCCAATTCAACCCCAAACCAAACAAACCCTACCCTTATCATCTCACCACCCAACAAATTACAATCAACAATATCAAATTACCTACAACCCAATCAATCAACCACAACCCATAAACCCCTCAAACACCAATCCCTATACCTGTCTCTGTCGCCGCCCCTTGGGAGAATTAAACTTCAACACCGTCTGCACAAACGCGATCACGAACGCAACCCCGATGTAACCGAGAGGCAAGGCGAACATCCAGGGGAGATTGGTGCCAGCAACCCTAGGACCCGGAATGGCCTGTATCATGGAGGCCGTGTACTCTTTCGCTTCGAGGGCTGTTTCCTCGAACCTCGACATGAACTCCTCCACTTCCACCTCTTTGACGGGGACTTGTTCCTCTGCTTTCTGGGTCTGCTTCGAGTTCTTGTGCTCTGTTCGTTTGGTGTTGTCCTTTGAGAGAGGGTTTCGTGCTGCTCGGAGAGGGAAAAGGGTGCAGCGAGGAGATGGGGAGAGGAGAAGGTGAAATGGGGAGTGTGTGGTGGGGAGATTGGCGGTGAGGGAAGCCGACGGGAGGAGTAAGAGGAAGCGAAGGGAGTGGAGATGCGGCGAGCATGTCCATGACGACATTGTTGGTTTGATTCTTCACCGCTGCTTCGACTTCTTCGTTGGTGTTATTATTTGGGCTTTATCACGTTAGTACTGGGTTTCCCTGTTGGAAGTCGGAATCTGATTATCCAACCAAACGAGTTTAGCTCCGGGAGGGTGTGAATGATTGATTTAACATGATAAGTAATGTCTGTATTGAATTTAAAAAAAAAAATTATTGTATTTTTATGAGTATATGAAAGAAAAAATAAAGAAATTATGATGGGATGAATTAATATGATATAAAATAAAAATAGTTTAATATTTTTGTAAAAAAAATTTGATAAATTATGAAAGATTGCAATTTGAATAAAACGGTCCAAAAAAAATATTGTAATTTGAATGAGACGGAAGAAGTACTTTCTTTATCCTAACGTTTTTATTCTTGAAAACATTTTTCTATATTAATGAAGAGAATTAGTCATCAAAATCTAAAGTATTTAATCATATTTTATTATCTTATTTATCAATTAGTCATCTATCCAAAATAAAAAGTCTGCAGTAGAAAAGACAATAAATCATTCCTAAAATTAAATCAAATAAGATCAAATGATAATTAATAAGTTTGGGATGACTTACTTTAAAAAATAATATGTATTGGTAATTTACACATTTTTGATATTAATGTTATACTCCCTCCGTCCTAAAATAATTATAACATTTTGACTATGCATAATTATCGATTCAAAGTTTGACTCGCGTCGAGAAATAATAAAATATATTCTTTTTTGGAAAATTATCGTGAAGCAGATGATAATTCAAATTATGTATTTTAAACTCACGTCGATGGCATAATTTTCTTGCGTCATTAACAAGAAAAATACAACCCTCCCTGATTCTGGGACTTCGATCTCCCCCTGAGCTTGTCGTCTTACTGGAAAGTTCTTTCTTTATTCCGTCCGCGATGCTCCATCACATGAGCATCTGATGAGTTGGACGGATTGAGCTCCTTCCTCCTAGTTTCCTCGTTCAACATACTATTTTTCACAATGTTCATCGTGAGCTTCTCTTCAGGAGCGGAGTTGCCCAGTGACACCACCAGTGTCTCCCAACTATGAGATAAAGAACTTAATAGTAATAGTGCTTACATCTCATCATCAAACTTTAAATCCATATCTGTCAATTGATTGACAATATTTTGAAAATCATTCAGGTGCTCTGCTACACTACGACAGTCTCTAAACTGCAACTTCACTAGTTTCCGCATCATGGAAGCTTTATTCATCGCAGTCTTCCTTTGATACATCGCCTCGAGCTTTTCCTATAAGATAAAAGCATCGACGTCGTTGGTCATATGTTGGAAGACACTTTGATCGATATATTGTCTGATCACACCAACAGTTTTGCGCTGCAGCAACGCCCAAGCTTTCCCCTCTTTATCAACGGGTTTCATCTTGGTTACAATCGGCTCGTACAAATCCTTACAATAAAGGATATCCTTCATTCTGAACTTCCACATCGAATAGTTCGATGAGGTCAGTCGGATCATGCCACCAATGCTGATCCCGTTTTTCATTTTAATTTGCGAAATAGTTGGATCTTCCTCCAGTTAAATTAACCAGAGCTCTGATACCAGTCTGTTGGAAAAAGTCGGTGTGAGGTACAGCGGAAATTGATCAGTATTTTTTCTTCGTCGCCCAATTAAAATGGGATAAATAAATAGTCCAAAAATTAATAGAATTGACACCAAAATTTTACGTGAAAAATCCCTCAAAAATAAAATGATAAAAACCACGGGATCGTTACGATATCAAAATATCTAATAAAGAGAGATTACAAATATCGTCCCTAAACTGTGCTAGGGGATTACAATCATCAGGATACTCTCACTAATTTTTCTTCTCTAACGGAATAAAATTATACCCGGATAACCCTCGATAGCCCAACCCTTTTTATAGGCAAGGATTTCACTGTCTTTTTTTCTTTGCCGTCTTAATTTGTGAAGTTCATGCATGACGATCATCGACGACGCAGAGGTGAATTGCAAAGTGGATTGTCTTCCTTTTGTTAGTGCACAATTCGATGTGTTTTTCTCTTGCGTGTAGGAGCTTCTCCTTTTTTTTATTTAAATTATGTGGGCCCCACGGAGGGAACCCTTCAGAAAAAGCAACCGAACTGAAAACCCACTAGCAGTGTTCAAGTCGATATGCTGCAGGTACATCGTTACATGCCAGTCAACGAATAACCGTAAAGTCGTAATATTCTTTGGCAGGAGAATGAACAGATGAAAATGGAAGAAGAAAAGAGAGGATCTGACCTGCCAAAGGTCTCTTGCTTGAACTGTTGTATTTGGAGGAATACCAATGTCTTCCCAAAATGCAGTCATTCTTATTGTGTTCGCTTTTCTGCTTACAAATAGAACTGCTGTTCTGTTTCCAGATAGAGGTCCAGCCCACACCTATATCATTTACATAACTTTAAAGAAATATATTGACCTATATGCATAGATAGTAATAAAGCTATGAACTATGTAAGTCGGAAACTGTACAATGGAAATTGAACTTACGTCTTGATCTTCATAGTCGCGAATCTTCTTAGCCTGAACACCCATAGAATCTGCTCACGGGATCCGTATAAGCCAGTTAGTGATGTACCAATTAATCTATCAACCAGGACGTATCTTTCCCATATGTTCGAGTTAAAACTAATTTAATATGTAGAGGAGATATCCCAAATTGTGATCGACCGTATATTGTTTCTGGGAGTTGCTGATATTCACTTATGTTGTACCTTGATTTACAGCAATGACTCCTGCATTTTTAATGATACTCATTGTCTCGTTGGTCATATTGCGTACATCACATCCAATGAGAAGCGGCGCCTGAGAAAAAAGTGGCACTTGACTTAATGTTAAGCCACAATGCAATGCAAATATTTGCTCAGATAGAATAGAAGTATCAGCTTTCGTTAAGTTGATAAGATATATATACCTTTGAGATAGCCCATGTGCTGAAATGCACCTTGTATTCATCATAGGTCATTCCACCATTTCCAACTTCAAGCATATCAGGATCTGATATCAAATAAATACAGAGCTAAAGCGACTGAATGCATTGACTGTGACGCGGACGGGGAACATATCTTTATATATTGTTAGCTATGTCTTCAAAGCTAAGATTCATGCTTACCATTCCATGCACCAGGTTTCGCATAGTCCGCAAAGAACTCGTTGATGTCATCTATGTACAACATTCTGCACGATTGGAAAAATATCATAAATTGGCAAGCTTAATGATTTTTCATTTGCCATTAAGTAGCAATATTGCGAATTGCAACAGAACAAGTAAACTGATGCATCAATTCACTTGTATTTGAATTCTCACAGAAAGATATATCAGAACAGGTGACAACAGCTCGAAGTCAGAATTAGTGGATGCTAAATTGTTGCCATCTTGCACGTACCTATCCCACAAGTCTCGAATATCATCTGTTGTTCTCCAACTATTTGCATAGATGCTTGCCCACAAAGCTGGTTCCAAATCTCCCCTGTTTGTGATCAAGTTGAAGCAAGTCAGTCTTTACATTGCACCGACGGATGCTTTAATAAACTTAATGAGAAAATATATCCATATTAATTGATCATTACCATTCCCATATGTTGTAAAAGATTGAGCGTCCTGTGCTGTTCAAGGCATCAAACATTGTCTTATACCTGCACATGAGTATTTATCTTGTTAAAGAAAGAGTACAAGTATCTGTCGTGCAGATTGTTTTTATGACAGATGAGCTATTACATCTCAAGATGCGTACTCTTGTGATGCAATTAGTTATAATAATGTTCAAGGACTAATATGAAATATAGCATTTATACCTGATTTGAGGCCTGATATCTTCGTTGAAACAATTGTCGTACTTTAAATAGTCAACTCCCTGCAATTTGTGACCCCAAAGAGAGCAAAATATGAGCCAAAGCTAAATACGTATATATATGGCCAATTTCTATACATAATCAACAAGTTACTCTATTTAACTTGGACAAGATGACTAATATTTTTCAGAGCAATATATGTTAATTGTGGCATCTTATTGTATTTAAGCGTGATGTTTCACAGAATCGTATGGACTCACCCATGAAGCAAAAGTTTTAGCATCTGCCTGCTCGCGACCAATTGAACCAGGCATGGTGCCCGAGCAAGTTTGATATCTGTTAATAAAATGAAAAGTTGGTACATCAGAAATAAACAAGTCCAAAGAAGAAAAGAGACTCAGAACGAAACCATATGTGCAAACCTGAAATAAAACATATCATCCTGAACTTGTCTTTGTGAGAGACACAAGTCACCTTACTGTATTAATTGCATGTAGATAGTCCTGCATATCTTACTTTTGAAAAGAAGTAATTAAGAGCCTCATGTATGCTTACCCTGGTGAGCTATATATGCCGAATTTGAGGCCTAAATTATGAATATAATCCCCCAACGCTCACATTCCAGATGGAAATTTCTTCGGATCACCAACAATATTATTCAGTAACAAGTTGAAAAAGAACTGCTTCAGCCTCTTTGTGGTTCAAAGTATGGGTGGAAACAAACCAGGATTTACAAATATATGAAGTAGTTCGATTGCCGATTTTTGTTCACTGCTAAAAATGTGATAAGGAAATATAGATTAAGAAGGGATGGATGCACCTGAGAGTCACGATGATTTTGTGCCCAACAATCATCTACAAAGGTCAAAAGATCAATTTTGTTAGAAATAAAACCGAAGTTATTAACTTTTACTAAATCATAAAAATGGACCCCAGAGCAGCTCACAAATTTCTTCAGCTTTGCGTGTATACCGAAAGCATGGATTTTTAAGCAAAAAATTCTTACCAAGATTTAGATATGTATATCCAAGTCCAGCCAAGTCACTAGAGACGAGCGCATCTGCTGTTCAAACATCAGCAAACTTAACATCAAGATGATGCAAGGGTTATACACAACGCAGCTATTCTTCACTTTAGCCTCCTAGCAACATACCACACCAGCAATCTATCTAAATGCAGCCTAGAAAAACATAGCTTAGAAGTCACTAAAAGAAATTTTGCTTTGGTGTAACTCATTGGTTGGTGTCTTGGTCAGATCGAACTGATCGAACCTAAGCGGTCTGGAGTAGTAAGTAACATCTGTTGTGACAGTTATTTGCAATATCAGGTTTCCTGATCAATTGAAAAACTTCTTTTTAAAAATCGAGGCCGCTGCATGAACTTTGGTGGACTTAAGCGAATATTGTGCAAAGGCTATTTGGATAAAACTCTCTAGCCTACCTAAGCAGTACATCTTATTAATTAGAGTGAATTCTAGCTTGCTAGCTTCCATATCTTCGACTTAGATCCTATGTTGAATATGTACTTTATTGTAAGTACAAACCTAGGATTTGCATTAATATAGTAAAAAAGTCAATGGTGAGTTCTAACGATGAGGCCACTGTACTGCCACATGCTAGCTCATGAAATGTTGAGCAGTCATATGGTTGAGGGGTACATGTTCGAGCTTAATTACCCGTTTGTTTAATCAAGTCTTCGTTTATCCCGCATTTAAAGTGATTCCAGCTATTCCACCTGCATTTGATATTAACTATGAGAAACAATATACATAAGAACTCAGTTGATACATGACACAGATGCGATTGCAACATGTCAAGGTACTTAGCAATGCTCAAATATCAAACTTAAATATACTTTACTTTAAATTTAATCATACGTTAAGATGCAAACAAAAGAAAATTCTCTTTTATCCTTAGCTACATTTTATGATATGATGATTACTACAAAGTAATCTAAATATATATAATGGCATGATGGTCACGTATTTTTTCAAAATGGGCCTAGATAATCATGTGATAATCATTCCTGGTTCTTGCTTCTACGACAACATCATTACCTATATATCTTCGTACATAATGATACTTCATCATGATCAACTGATTAGGATTATCTTTCACTTATTTTATCACTCTTAGAGTACACTCATGAACTGTCCATTTTATCCAAAGAAAATCCTATTGAGAAAAAAAAATCTAAAACATAGCATATAGAGTGTAAATTAACATCATAAATAAGCAGAGAAAGTGAGAGACCCCATTGGAGGACTGATGCCGAGGCCATTGTCGAGCAAACTTCTCCTGTTGGTGGCCGAGGCTGGGGTGGTGATGGATGAATAGTACTGCTATGGCTACTAAGCTCCAACTTTTCACCATGATTCCTTTTTCTTTTTTTCTTTTTTCAAGACAAAAATGGTTTCTAGCTAATTCAGCATCTTGTTATCTTATTTTTGCCCTATTTATAGAGGCGCATTTTCAAGACTGTTTACAAGGGCACTAGGGCACCAAAAACTGCATTTATTATACGTGTTAGCTAGCTATCTAATACAGTACTATAACTTTATGGTTGCAGTCGCAAACATGAACTCTTAAATTCTAATAAGCTAAAGTCAGCCATCCAATGGGACATAAATTAATTTATGCGTTACACAAGAGATCGTATATGCCAAGCCAGGAGAGACTATCAAACATACATGAAAAGATGCTTCGTGTCCATGAAATACAAGTAACTAGAGGGATAACCCCCATCATACACTAAAATTGGTAGTATATAAAAATGCTACATTACAAATTTTTTATTGACGTATCAAGACTAGTACATTGAAAGGTTTTTCAGGATAGGAACTCTGGGTCTTGTGGCTCAACCTTGCTAGATGCAAATAATAATTTGGATCCCTTCAACTGTGGTGTTCCCGCACTTCATTTTTTCAGTTCAATGTCATCATCGATCTGCTAAAATAAATCGGGATTTTCCTTCATAAGTTTAGATTTCTTTCCCTTTTTTTTTTCCCACCTTAGAATCAGGTTGTATATGCATCACCCTTGACGTAACCGTAATTGATATTTTCTCTTCCAACATTTTCATTAGTTCACATTGACCTCTATAGCGACATGTTAGCCAACGCCATTGGTGATATTAGTATATACCCACACTATATATGAGCTAAAGCGAACAATAAGATCCACGCACAACAACAGCAAGTCACAAGATCACTAAACCTACAGACATACTAATATAACATCTATTCCGATGACCCCTTAATTATATAATGTAATTCCCACATGGACTAGGAGAGAGGAAGAGCCTATACGACGAGTTGCTAACTATAGACAACCATGAGAGTATATCGGTTTAGCTTGTTGACACTTCAGTCTTTCCAGAGACGAAGAATGACCCATCAATATATTAAACGTTGAATTTAGTGATACGTTTCAGCAGTAGATATATTTCATGTAGCATTTTCTATGTGGTAGATCTCGCTGTAGAATCTAGATATGTGTTAAATGCATGATCTTTGACCATGCAAGCTATTCAAAGTTTCAATTTATCAGCAAATACTAGTTAAGGTTTCAGATTTAGAATGACATCCACACGTTATTTTTTCATGTTATTCCTCGTTTCATTACTAAGCAAACATTGTGTCGTAAACATATAGGTTTTGGGATACGAATTCGAAGTGGGTGGCTCAAAGCTATATCCTTTGGATGGCACAAAACCAACTATTAGGATGCCTAGGGTACCTAGCCTAATAATCTATTAACTTTAATTCTGACGTTGTCGACAAGACTCAATCCAATGCCCAGTTCATAAGACTAGTTGCAGGGAGATTTTCATGGCATACTTAAGTCGCGCTTATATCCACCCATATTAGAAAAGAATGTGGATGAATTGTATCATGACACATGTGTGTCAAAACTACCATCAGGAACTGCAACAATCTAATCTAAACTCAAATCTAACACAGAAGCAATTTAAAAAGAAATCAAAGATCACAATTCATAATGCCACTAAAGGAAAAGAAACTAAACGGAACATCCCATTTCAACTAATCACAGTTGCTGCTGATTATAATGAGGCGGAGGAATACCAGAGAGGTAAAATCCGAGTGCGCAAAGGCCGTCGACTGTAAAAGGCTCAAATCCATTAATTGGCAGCACACCACTCCGGCACCGCACAGTAGCCTACTACTCCGCCCTTCATCTCTTGTCTATCAGTAGGAGAACCCAAAAATCAAAGACTCTGAATGAGACATAATAACAGATCTCAACAGAAGGAATGCAACAACAGAGGCTAGAGAACGAAAAATAGAGGTAACAACAAAAATGGGATACCATGATTTCCAAAAGATGACCAAATTTGCTGTCGAAGATTTTACTGTTGTATCCCTCCAGGCAGACCTCCAAAATCCTATCTCAAGAATTCATCATCGAATCATCAGGGAGGTATACGAAAGCTTGCTATATCTTGATCTGCAGGCCAGCTACATATTTATTTTGGGTCGGGTCCTCGATTAGTAAGAAAAAAACATTGGCTCCCAAGAGAAAACCAGACACTCATTCTAGAAGTAACAAACGTACAGCAATAGTGACTGACTTGTGCTGGAGGAATGTTTCTGCATCTTATGCTGGAGGCTCTGACAGTAGTAATATAATATGCAACAAAACAGAGTAACTTGAGAAGCCTTGAAAGAAAACCGCACCCAACAATGACATTTATAAATATATTTTAAATGGATGCACAGATGCCCGAAGAGCAAGACATTGCTATTGAACTCCTGGCCGCTGCATGAACAAATTGCCTCATAGGCAAAGAATAAAAATCATCAGTCTCTTAGGCATAAATTCATATATATGCAACTTCTAGTTGAACACATGGTATGCCACAAATGTATTCCGACAAATCCAGTAGAATTAGGTCAAATCCGATGAAACCAACAAGTGCAATGAGTTTGACAAAATTGATAACCCAAGAAATCCGTGAAAACAATCAAATCCAACAATTCCAGTCAGACATACTCAAATCTAACGAAGCAAAAAATACAGCCGAACTGAATGAAACCTATTCCATTGAATCCGACATATCGGACAAGACTATCCACGGTCCAATCTAACAGAGTCTAGTAAGGATCTGGTCCAACTCCAGTCAGATCCGACAAATTTGAAAGTTCCAACAATTGCGTTATGCAACTACTTGGATTGAACAATCCAGACAAATTTGTTCAAATTGCGTTCATAAATCAAGATGAATCCAATAAAGCAGTATACTATAAAGACAACTCATATGAAAAGCCACACAAATATGACCGGCAAATCGGATTCAACAAATTCCAGCAAAATCGTATGTTTGTGTTGAAGGCTCTGACGGCAAAAGTAACAATAGCTATAACAAAGCAATATGCCAACAATGAAAATTAGATGCCCCGTAACAAACAGATCATTCCGGTCAAACCCGGCCAAATACAGCTTGATGGTCAAATACACAAGCAGATTATATCAGATTATATCTGGCATATAGTTAGGTAAAACCCGGATCTAACCAACAACTCAATCAAATTCGCCAAACCGATTCATGGAAACCCGATAGAAACCGACATATCTATTCAATAAAACTCATTCATATCCGAAAATTAAATCAAGAAACCAAAGTAAATCAAGAAACAAATCGAATGTAAGAAACCAAAGTAAATCAAGAAATTCAACAAATCCATCTAGTGAAATCCGTTGAGAGTTCCGAAGAGTCAGGTCGAGAACACCCGAGTCCGAAACATGCAGCAAATGTATAAGAATATTCCTTTAAAATTTAAACCCGACAAATCTTTCCTGCCGAACTCGATTAAGCCAGTGAACGCGACAAACCAAAAAATATAAGACATTGACAAGCATGACAAATCTATTTGACCGAATATATTTGGTATGTGCGGGAGGCTCCGACAGGCACATGGACATAACAAAGGGGAAAAGCAGTGTTCTAAGTAACCTCAAAATCAACAATGAGAATTTCGTAACAAAAATCATGATCAAAAGACCTTCAAAATCCTCTCATGCCGGTCATGCTTGTCGAAATGATCAACTTGACAAATAATCAGATCATGCAAATCATCATTGTTCATATACTACAATCAGAGTTTATGGGAACAATACCGATGTCCTGCAGTGATTTCCTTTCTCAATCCACTTAAATCATCATCGCTATGACCAAAGACTCTGAGTCAGAGAAACTAGTATGTCATCTTTTCAGGCTCAGATCTGCAGCTAGGATCAAACTGCACGGCAAAAGGATGAGCAACAACCGGCGACATCAACGACAAACAAGAATTAGCAAACCATCGCAGAATCAAAAACTAGGAAATCCTAGTTTCCACAGCATCGAATTCGACTCTCAGCTTACCACTGTCATGCCAGTCGGACACTGGCTTCCACACCCTTCTACACACACAGAAAGTCCCAAGTCGCCGCCTAACGATCTCAAAAAGCCATTTTCTTGACTAAGAATGTAAAATTCAAATTTGACCTCAAGTTACATCAATCAGGACTTGAGACCCTTTTTTACCAGCCACAAGCTTAAGTTGCAGCAGACAGCAAGAAATAAGAGGTGTCCAAGAGATAGGAATTTCTGAGAAACATAAGTAAAAATAGCTTCTTAAGAATCAATTAGTGTGGAATCACTTATCCATAACTCTGTGAAACAAGTGCAACTCATACAATTAATGACCTATATACCTTCAGTAAAAAAAAAAAAAAGCAGGACAACTAGCTCATAGAACAAATTGCTTTGGATAACTGGACAACCAACCAACCCAGCATTGCGTTAAGTCAAAAGCACACGAACAATAACCAATCAAGATAAAGATTTAGAATCGAAATTTGACCTGCCATTTTCTCCGACAGTGTCCGACTACCACCATTTCCATCACATACAACAGCATGCATGGCAAGTAGAGAAAACAAAACCACCAGTTCAAAATAGAGAGTTTGATCCCGACTGTAAAGAAGCTATATATCAATAGATCCAGCATTTAGGATAACTAGCAATAAAGCCACAGTGCTTTATAATGCCAGGAGCGAGACCTCAAAATATGCTAAATATGAGACACTTATTCATGCGACACTACTGTATTTCACGAAGGATAACTAGTAAGCTTGAGTTGACGTAGTACTTCGCTTAACCATGCTTCTAATCATACCCCCATGAAACTGATCATAAGCTCATAGGGCTAGCAACATCCATGGCTTGAAAGCAAAACGGTTACAAAGAGTGAAAAATACAAAACCTGATCTTTCAATGAAACATTTGAATGCCTCTAGGGACTACTATAATACCCCCAGCCAAACACACAATCTTATTGCTTCATAAGCTACGCATGCACAAACAAATATGAGCTCACATCAAATTCATAGTGAGCAGACATAATAACACAAATCTACCAACAGTGCAGGATTAAGTTAAAACAGATCAAATTCAAAGGAATTTGGTCCCATCTAGTGCATACCAACAAACCCGATAATCCATTCAAGTACGACCCATCCTGCACATCTAATTAATCAACAGACCTGACCTGATTGTTGAATCCAATGAAATCTGACAACAAAATCAGTTCCAAAAAGCCAATGGAATGTAAGAAAAATACGAAAATTCGACATAACTAATCAAATCCAACAAGTAAATCGAATCTGAGTCATCTGACAAATGCAACAAATTGATCCATTCAAATCCGACTTGTAGGTCGAATCCAACAAGCTGATCAAGTCCAACAAGTTGATCCAATCAAATCCGATCGAATCAGACTTGTAGGCCAAATCCAACAAGAACAAATCCGAAAGATTCCAATAATAGATCCAATCAAGCCCGGTCGAATCCAACAATCTGAATACGATAAATCGAACAAAAGATTCAGTCCAAACCTGGTCCTAACCACCAAGTCGATCAAATCCAATGAAACACTATTCGTTCAAATCCAACAAATATATCCAGCCGAAGCTGATAAAATCCCAAAAGCAGGTCAAATTTTAACAAAGCGCAGAAAATCGAGAAAACCAACAAGTCCATCCAGTCAATCAAGAAGAGAACAGTCAAAAGTCCATAGAAATGCAACACATTAACTAGACAACTCCATTAAGTCCCACAAAACTGTCCGGTCAACCTCGATGAAGCCAGTGAAAGACCACAAACCCAACTAATATGACAAACATGACGAATCTATTCCACCAAATCTATTGGTTTGTGCTCTGGAGGCCCCTACAGGCAAGTGATCATGGGTATACTAAAAGCAGTATTCCAATTAGCCTTGCCATCACACAATGCAAACAACTGGAATTTCGTAACATAAATCATTTTTAAAAGACCCTCAAAATCACTCTCGTACCTGTAGTCATGCTAGAACACGGCCTTCATGCTTATCCTAATGATCAACTTGCCAAATAATCAGATCATGCAAACATCATCGCCTCATCATATTCACACATAAACATGTAATACCATCTACTACCAGAATTTTCAAGGACAACACCGATATTCATAGCCATTGGTTTTCTTTCAACGTCCATTCCGAATCAGTCTATCGAACAAGGATATCGTCTTGGTAGGCTCAAATCTAAGGTGAAAGTCATGCTGCACTGCAAAAGAGTGAGCAACAACCGGCGTCATCAATGCCAGGGAAAAAGCAAACCATTGTGGAACCGAAAACAAAACCCTGGTATCCAGACTTTGGAGGAACAATACCGATTTCTATGGCCATAGTTTTTCTTCCTCGGCCCCTTTCAAAATCTTAAAACAATCCATTGAAATCTCATCACTTATAACACATACTCAAAACAACAGGAACGACAATGATTGCGGCGACAACCAAGCTACATAGCAAAAGGATGAACAACCGCTGTCAACAATACCAAGCAAAAAACAAACCATCACCGACTCGAAAAACTAGGAAACCCAAGTTTCCACGGTATATATCGACTCACGGTATTCCCAATGCATGCCAATCAAACATCAGTTTCCACACTGTGCAAGAACGAAATCTGACAAGCTGGGCAAATCCAACTAATCGATCCGGCTTGTAGGTCACATCCAACAAATAGATCCAGTCCAACCCAATTGTAACCCAGAACTCGATCAAATCCCAAAAGATGATTAAGTGAAACCGGGTTTAATCCAACATGTCTATCATGTAAAAGCAGATCAAATCCAAAAAGCAGGTAAAGTCTAACAAAGTTGCAAAAACTAAAGAAATCCCAAAAAAAATCCATCTGGTCAAACTCGATAGAGTTTTGACAAGTCAGGCCGAAAACAATGTAGTCCATAAAAGCAACAAATGAATCAGTCGACTCAGTTAAAAACAAAAAACTGCCCGGTTAAACCCGATAAAGCCATGAAAGGCAACAAAACAACCAATATGACAAGCGTGACAAATCTATTTCGGCCAAAATAATTCTCTTTGTGCTTGAGGTTCCAACCGGTAAGTGATCATGAATATAGCAAAAGCAGTGTTCTTAGTAGCCTTGAAATTATGCAATCACCAACGAGAATTTCCTAAAATAAATCATGGTCAAAAGACCCTCAAATCAATCTCATGCTAGTCATGCCGGAACACTGTTTTTATGCTTTACCCAAATGATCAACTAGCCAAATAATCAGATCATGTAAGTCATCATCGCCTCATACACACAAACATACACCACAATCCACACTTAGAGTACTTCGGAACGATACCAATATGCTGTCTCCCGAGATTTCATTTCGATTTCCAATCAAACCCAATCAAGGCCACAAGGCTATCTAATAAGACAAGCATGACAGTAAATATTTCGCAGGCTTCGACAGGCAAGTGGTCATGAATATAGCAAAAGCAGTGTTCCAAGTAGCCTTGAAACGCCAATGACGAGAATTCATAACATAAATCATCGTCAAAAGACCCTCAGCTCACTCTCATGCCCAACATGAACACGACTTTTATGCTTTCCCAAATAATCAACTTGCCAAAGGATCAGATCATATAAGTCATCATCGCCTCATACACACAAATATACACCACAATCCACACTTAAAAGTTCATCGGAACAATACCAATACATGTCGCCCAAGATTTCCTTTCGATTTTCTTTGAGATTCACTCCGTCCATCAAAACCATCGCTAACCCATCCTACCATCTCGGTAGACTCGGATCTGAGTCTCCTATCAAGCTGTACCTGAGTCTCCTATCAAGTTGTACGGCAAAAGGATGAGCAACAACCGGCGTCACCAATTTCAGGCCAAAAAGCAAACCGATCGCCGAATCGAAAACTCAGTTTCCCCGATTTCGACTCTTGGTCCGCTACCGCCATGCAAATCGTACACCGGTAACTGCCACACCCTTTTGCACAGACATAGCAAGCATACATTCAGTCTAGAACAGTCAAGTTCAAAAACTGCTAATGAATCAGAAAAATCCTTTAAATCCAACAAATCTTTCCGATCAAACCCAATCAAGCCATCAAAGGCCACAAAGCTAACTAATAGGACAAGCATGACAGTATATATTCAGCCAACAAACTCAGTTTTTTCTTGAGGCTCCGACATGCAAGTGACCATGAATATAGCACAAGCAGTGCATGAACACTGCTTTTATACTATCCAAATGATCAACTTACCAAATAATCAGATCATGCAAGTCATCATCGCCTCCTATACACACAAACATATACCAATATCCACATTTAAGAGTTCGTAGGAACAATATCGATACGAGTCACCCAAGTTTTCCTTTCGATTTTCTTTCTCCGTTCATCTAATTCGGTCCATTGAAATCATCGCTCCAACCAAACCCCACAATCAGAGGAACCATCCAGAGATCAGTCTCTGATCATGCTGCACAACAAAAGGATAAGCAACAACCCTCGTCACCAATTTCAGGCAAAAAGCAAACCGATCGCTGAATCGAAAACTCAGAAACCCTAGTTTCCACAGCATCGATCGATAGACTCCCGGTTCACTACCGCCATGGAATCTGACACCAGTTGCTTCCACACATACACAGCGAGAACGAACTCATCCCCCACAGATCAGATCTTCACAGCCTCGCACACCAAACCCTAACCCAGTTCCTCGATCTGACTCGTAGGTCACTGCCAACAAATAGATCCAGTCAAACCCAATTGTGACCAAGAACTCGATCGAATCCGACAAATTGATTCAGTGAAACTGAGTTTGATCCGGTATATCTATTAAGACGGATCAAATCCCGAAAGCACGTAAAACCTAACAAAGGTGCAAAAACTCTAGAAATCCAAAAAATCCATCCAGTAACCTCGATAGAGTTTTGACAAGTCAGGTTGAAAACAGTCAAATTCAAAAAATGCATGAATGAACAAGAAAAATCCTTTAAATCCGAAAAATCTTTCAGTTCAAACCCGATCTCAGTTAAGGCCACAAACCTGACTAATATGACCAGAATGACGGTATATATTCGGACAAATTTATTCAGTTTGTGCTAGAGGCTCCGACAGGCAAGTAATCATGGGTATAGCAAAAGAAGTGTTTAAAGCAGCCTTGAAATCAATAATCGCCAACGACGAGAATTTAGTACATAAATTATGTACCAAAGACCCTCAAATGAATCTCACGCCAGTCATGCCATGACACATCTTTTATGCTTTACCCAAATGATCAACTTGCCAAATAATCAGATCATGCAAGTCATCATAGCCTCATATACACACACATAGTCAATACCGATTTCGGTCTTTTGAAACATTACCTTCTCAGCCTGTTCCCCTTCAATCCATCGAAGAAAACATCTTGGTAGGCTCACTATGGCGACCATCATGCAGCATGGCAAAAGGGTAAGCAATAACCGGCGCAATTGACGGCAGACAAAAAGCAAACCATAGCCGAGCCGAAAACAGAACCCTAATTTTCATGGTATCGACTCTCGGTCTATCGCTGCCATGCCCATCAGACACAGGTTTCCACACCCTTCCACACACACAAGAAGACGGAATTCACCTCAACATATGATCACAGCCTTCCCAATCCAAAAAGCGGGTCAAATTTAAGAAAAAACTCAAAATCAACAAATTCAACAATCCATCCGGTCAAATTTCATAAAGTTCTGAAAACTTAGGTCGTGAACAGTCGAATTCAGAATATGCATGAATGAATTAGAAAAAATCGTGTAAAACCGACAAATCTTTCCGGTCAAACCCAATCAAGCCCATGAAGGCGACAAAGCTAGCTAATAGGACAAGCATGACAGTATATATTCGTTCAAATCAACTTCGTTTGTGCTCTTGAGGCTCCGACAAGCAAGTGATCATGGGTATAGCAAAAGCAGTGTTCCATGTAGCTTTGAAACCATGCAATCCCCAATAACTATTATTTCCTAACATAAATCATGGTCAAAAGACCCACAAATCCCTGTGATGCCAGTCAAGCCACAACACTGCATCTATGCTTTACCCAAATGATCAACTTGCAAAATAATCAAATCATGCAAGTCAACACATAAACATATACCACAATCCACAATTAGAGTTCGTAGGAACAATACAGAAACGCATCTCCCGAGATTCCCTTTCAATTTTCTTTCTCTATTCATCTCAATCAATCCATCGCAACCATCGCTCCAACCAAACCCTCCATCAGAGGATCCCTCTTGCCATCTCTGTATTCTCCAATCCAAGTCTCCGATCAAGCTGCACGGCAAAAGGATGAACAACAACCGGCATCGCCGATTTCAGGCAAAAAGCAAACCAATCGCCAAATCGAAAAACTCGGAAACCTTAGTTTCCACAGCATAATCGATTGGCTCTCGGTCCACCACCACCATGAAAATCGGACACCGGATGCTTCCACACCCTTCCACACAGGCACAGGGAGACCGAACTCATCCCCCACAGATCAGATCCTGACAGCCTCACACACCAAACCCTGAACCTAGCTCCTCGATCCGACTCGAAGGTCACAACCAACAAATAGATCCGGTCAAACCCAATTGTGACCAAGAACTCGATCGAATCCGACAAACTGACTTAGTAAAACCAGGTTTGATCCAGCATGTCTATCAAGTAAAAGCGAATCAAATCCCGAAAGCAGGTAAAACCTAACAAGGTGCGAAAACTCTAGAAATATAAAAACTCCATCCAGCGAACTCGATACAGTTTTGACAAGTCAGGTCGAAAACAGTCAAGTATAAAAAATCCATGAATGAACTAGAAAAATCCTTTAAATCCGAAAAGCTTTCAAGTCAAACCCGATCAGTTTGAATCCGACAAACTGATTTAGTGAAACCGAGTATTGATCCAACATGTCTATCATGTAAAAGCGGATCAAATCCCAAAAAGCAGATAAAACCTAACAAAGGTGCAAAAACTCTAGAAATCCAAAAAATCCATCCAGCAAACTCAATAGAGTTTTGACAAGTCAGGTGGAAAACAGTCAAGTTCAAAAAATGCATGAATAAAATAGAAAAAATCCTTTAAATCCAAAAAGCTTTCAGGTCAAACCCGATCAGTTTGAATCCGACAAACTGATTCAGTGAAACCGGGTTTTGATCCAGCATGTCTATCATGTAAAAGCGGATCAAATCCCAAAAAGCAGGTAAAACCTAATAAAGGTGCAAAAACTCTAGAAATATAAAAAATCCATCCAACGAACTCGATACAGTTTTGATAAGTCAGGTCAAAACCAGTCAAGTATAAAAAAATCCATGAATCAACTAGAAAAATCCTTTAAATCTGAAAAGCTTTCAGGTCAAACCTGATCAGTTTGAATCCGACAAACTGATTCAGTGCAACCGGGTATTGATCCCGCATGTCTATCATGTAAAAGCGGATCAAATCCCGAAAAGCAGGTAAAACCTAACAAAGGTGCAAAAACTCTAGAAATCCAAAAAATCCATCCAGCAAACTCGATAGAGTTTTGACAAGTCAGGTGGAAAACAGTCAAGTTCAAAAAATGCATGAATGAACTAGAAAAATCCTTAAAATCCGAAAAGCTTCCAGGTCAAACCCCATCAGTTTGAATCTGACAAACTGATTCAGTGAAACCGGGTTTTGATCCAGTATGTCTATCATGTAAAAGCGGATCAAACCCAGAAAAGCAGGCAAAACCTAAGAAAGTTGCAAAAACTCTAGAAATCCAAAAAATCCCTCCAACAATCTCGATAAAGTTTTGACAAGTCAGGTCAAAAACAGTCAAGTTCAAAAAATGCATGAATGGATTAGAAAAATCCTGTAATTCTGAAAAGCTTTCAGGGTCAAATCAGTGAAGGCCACAAACCTAACTAATATGACAAGAATGACGGTATACATTCGGACAAATTTATTCAGTTTGTGCTAGAGGCTCCTACAGGCAAGCAATCATGGGTATAGCAAAAGCAATGTTCTAGGTAGCCTTGAAATCAACAAGCTCCAACAACGAGAATTTCGTACATATATCGTAGTCAAAAGACCCTCAGATCAATCTCATGCCACGACATTGCTTTTACGCTTTACCCAAATGATCAACTTGCCTAACAATCAGATCATGTAAGTCATCATAGCCTCGTATACACATAGTATAATATTAATTTCAGTCTTTTGAAACATTTTCTTATCAGCCTGTTCCCAACCAATCCATCGAAGAAAACATATCCTGGTAGGCTCACTATGGTGACAGTCATGCTGGATGGCAAAAGGATGAGCAACAACTGTCGTCAATGACGGCAGGCAAAAAGCAAACCATAGCCGAGCTGAAAACAGAACCCTAGTTTTCACGATATCGACTCTCAGTCTACCCCTACCATGCCAATCAGACACCGGTTTCCACACCCTTCCACACACATAGCAAGACATAATTCACCTCAAAACAGCCTCCCGATCGAAAAAGCGGCTCAAATCCAACAATCCACCCGGTCAAATTTCATTGAGTTCTGAAAACTTTGGTCGTTAACAGTCGAGTTCAAAAATGCATGAATGAATTAGAAAAATCCTTTAAAACCGACAAACCTTTCAGGTCAAACCCAGTCAAGCCCATGAAGGCGATAAAGCTAACTAATAGGACAAGCATGACAGTATATATTCGGTCAAATCTACTGGTTTGTGCTAGAGACTCCCACAGGCAAGTGAACATGGGTATTGCAAAAGCAGTGTTTCATGTAGCTTTGAAACCATGCAATCCCTAATAACGATTATTTTGTAACATGGTCAAAAGACCCTCAAATCCCTCTCGTGTCAGTAGTCATCCCACTACACTGCTTTTATGCTGCACCCTAATGATCAATTTGCCAAATAATCAGTTCATGCAAGTCATCATCCCCTCATACACACACAAGCATATACCACAATCCACAATTAGAGTTCAGAGGAACGATACCGATATGCATCACCCAAGATTTCCTTTCGGTTTTCTGTCTCTATTCATCTCAATCAATCCATCGAAATCATCGCCCCAACCCCACAATCAAAGTAACCATCCAGCCATCTCGGTATTCTCCGATCCGAGTCTCCGATCAAGATGCAAGGCAAAAGGACGAGTAACAACCGGCGTCACCGATTCCAGACAAAAGTCAAACCGATCGCCGAATCGAAACTCGGAAACCCTAGTTTCCCCGATTTCGACTCTCGGTCGACCACTGCCATAAAAATCGGACACCGGCTACTACCACACCCTTCCACACACACACAGGGAGACCAAATCGCATCGACAAATCTTCACAGCCTCGCACACTAAACCCTAACCCTAGTTCCTCGATCTTCCGATCCACTTTCACGGTGGTGGTGAATCGAGGATCCGATGGGGAAGGGAAGCGGGGATGAGGAATCATCGGCGAGCAGAGAGGGGCATCCACAAATCGAGCTTTGATTTTTTGACTCCCCAGCACTCTGCTTTCGCCTCATCCCTCTCGAGAGAGAATGTGGGGGAAGGAAGAGATGATTTATTTAACGGTCGGATCTGCGTAGAATGGACGCAGTTTTGCTTGCTGTCTGAGGAGGAGCTTTTTTAATTTTTGTATTTTCTTTTCCCAACATAAATATGAACAATTTCTATGAACGAAACTTTATTGTCATAAAAAAAAATCTATGAACGAGACCTTTTTTTTTTTTTTTTGTTTGTTTGATAAAATTGTTTAGGGTCGTATTACAATGTAAATCTTTGTTGAAGTTAGTAAAACTATTTTAAGATTGAACGTAAATTTTTACATTAGTTGAGAGGTGAAATTTAATCTCATTCGTTCAAATATCAAAATGATTGATGAGACTAAAAATAGAGAAATTAAAATATCTAAAATCTCAAAGTTACATGATTTTCATGTCATATTAATTGATGATTCTATACTTTTATAATATATTTTTTTCGTCCCATATTATTTTGAATAACTTAACTCAACACAGGACTTTACTAGTGTGTTCACTTTTTATTTTTATTTTTGACAAAATTAATGTTTTAAATTTCCGTTAATTTTAATAAAAAAATCCTTCTTTTTTTTTGGTATAGTGGGGTTTTATTGTAATGGGGAGATAATGTAGTACATTAACAATTTAATATTTTTTATATTAAAAGATTGACAAAATAGGTAGATTGTATATATTATTGGACGATCCGAATAAAAAAACGTTATAAATAATATGGATGAAGAGAGTACACGTACAAAAAACATTTGTGCTGCATAAGATGGTTAGATAAGTGTTTTAATTCAATCATAATCATTGATTCCAATACAAATAACCAGCCATTGGTAAGATTAACTAGCATAGCCGATGAAAAGTATGTTGGAAAATTAGCCGAGAGATCCTTTGGTGTTCTCCCCATAATCCTGTCAGTGACAGGATACTTTAGGCCAGTAACAGTTGGTGTTCTCAAGCAACGAGATGTTTGAGCTGAGTCGAACACCTAGAGTTTCCAAATCTAAGCACATCACTTTCATGTGCTCAAGAATCCATGATCATGAATCGCCTTCCACACGTCGAAGGCAATCAACTTTTGCGACAAGTCAATCGACAACATGCTTCAAGGGCTTTTATATGCAGGCATGGAAATAAATAGAACGACCTCAAAATGATTCTTCGTAACTCAAGAAAAAAGAGAGCTCGAAAGCATCCATCCTGTAGGAAATATTCAGATCTCAAATACAAATTACCACAAGCACACCGCTTTCCATGAGAAAGCTTCCGGTAAGGTACTTGCAATGCTGAGTTAAAGCACTGGCGCAGCTTGCAGGCTATTACAAAGATTGGTCGCATACTCGTATCCTTCGAGGAGGAATCGCCCTTTTGATAATGATTCTTTCCTGAGCACACAAAGAAGCTGAAACGGGAACACTCTGGATTTTGGATGGGACAAATAAACACTGACCATACATTCCTTCAGCTCAACTTTATCACGATCCAATAACCATACAAAAAGGATGAAACAATCTCATTTCAACCTATATCCCAATGAACTTGTCCATGCCAATCAATCAATCACACCAATCATAGAATCTGGATTGAACTAGTAGAACTTTGGCCGAAAAAACGGAGCCAAAACAGTAAAAGAGAGGAGAATTCAATAATGGGGCATCAGTATGAACATCTTGCATGAATGTGACTTCACAGTCACAGTGAAGTTGCCTATCAGAATGTCGCTCAAATCCTGATGCTGCAAAACATAGGCATCAAAAATCAACATATGAATACAAGATCCTGATAGGAATTATGTCTTGGGGTTCCGATAGCAGATCACAATGATAACACAAGAGGAGAATGAAACTCAAAAGGAACTTACCAACCATAGATCTCTTGCTAGAACAATAGTATCGTCTGGGATACCCACGTCACTCCAGTGGGCGGTCATCTCTAGATCATACGGTTTCCGGTTGACAAGAAGGATGACAAAACGATTCTGGGACAGAGGTCCAGCCCATAACTGTAAAATTATGAACATATCAAAGAAATCAATACACGAGCTTGGCATTGTTCATCCGCATTATCCACATATATTATTATTATCATTATCATGTTTACAATACCCCAACAATTTATAATTATGATTAAAAATGCAACTGCCAGGGTCAGACCCTCAAACCAACTGGTTTTAAACCAAATGATGGAGACTACTCTAACCTGCCATGAGTGAAGGAGGGAATGAAGCATATGGTAATGTTCAGATAAGAAATTCAGGAGTACATTTTACACCACAAGAATGCAGAAGAATCCTACTGTCCTAAGTAAATTTTCTTATATCTCTTTGTCCATAATTCCGGACCTTCTTTGCCTGAATGCCAAAGGATCTGCACATATATAGGATTCAACAACAAATGAGAGATGCCACAACATGCATGATCAAGTGTGTAACTAACCTTTTTAAAAAAAATGTGTATAATTAACGACACATATATAGGATTCAACATCTCTAAATAATGCTACAACGAGCATAAGCAAGAGTGTATAACTAATGATACAATGATATCTGGAAGAATTTTCACCCTAAACTCAAAAGCTTGATGAATGTGCTAGTCCTACTTATTTAAGACATGTATATAGATGAACATGTCAATCCGTAAGAAGAAAACACATTTTACTCTTCAATCCATCTACTGAAAAAAATGTGATTCACATTTCAAGAGAGAATAAATTTATGGTACAGAAAGTTAACAAGCAGGTTCCTGTATATCTACTCCAGCAGACTCATTTATTGCTAGTCTAGCCTGTCCAGGCTCCCTTTCGCTTTGTTCATCACCATCCGATTCAAACAGTGGCCACCAAGACAACCAAATAATCAGTTAATACCTCCTTCACGATCAATTTAGTCTTGGAGTATCCATTTTCAATACGAAAAGCAACTAATTCTTTCTAGATGAGGAAAAAAACAGTATGATTACACATGTTACCTTGGTTGACGGCTATAACTTCAGAATTGCTTATTAGACTCCAAGTATCAGAACTTATGTTGCGTATGTCACATCCTAATATAAGGGGTGCCTGCAAATTCAATCTTTTAAGCTAAAGTAGAACACAAAAATAAAAAGAGTTCCAACTCAATTCTATAGCATGTTAACACTTAACCGTTTTCATTTTTCGAAATGGTTAAAGTACAATTATTGTCTTAAACGAAAGTAAAGCAAAGCAACAATATTACTTGATGTACAAAGTCTAAACCCCTGTAAAAGATAACAGAGACACTATTCTTGATGTCCTTAGGAGGTGTCCAACCCCTGGCTACATGGTAAGGGAAAAAAGTTACTCACCATTGAGCTAGCCCTTCTTGACACAGTGATTGCCTAAAACCGATTTAGGTAAATAGTACAAGAAAACCTGAGAAAGAAACGATTATAGCCCATATGCTGAAACGCACCTTATATTCCTCATGACTCATTCCTCCATTTCCGACTTCTAACGTATCAGGATCTGTTAAGACATTGTATGTGTAGCGCACACATAAATCATGAGAATCCCATGCTAGCAATACAAACCAGAAATGAACAAGTGGCACGTATAAATTCATATAACAACCATCTAATCGTAACTTGGAGCAAAGAATTCTACCCCCCACCCCACCCCACACCCACACACACAAAAGGAACAACAATTCTAACCGTTCCATGCGCCGGGTCTTGCGTACTCTGCGGACAACCTGTTGCTCTCAGAGCATCTGACATCGCCCTGTACCTAAATCCAACAGAACAGACCCCATAAAATAAAACTAAAATAATACACATGCAACGAAATATTTGTTGGAATAAAAATGAGAATTGAGTTTTAATTGAGGAAAAAGAGTTACAAACTTGGGTTAGTTGAGAACCAGTCTCTACATAGATACATTATAGAGCCTCAACTTAAGAATTATTTCAAATGCTTATGCATATTCCTACACTAGTACCCTTTTTAACTTGCATGTAGCCCAAAGGAAGACATTATTCACGTCCACAGTGACAGAATTTCGACTGGTTATGTTAAGTTAAAACACACTCACATGGGCTCACCCTCTATGTTAGAGCATTAATAGTAAATAGAAGTACATGATTGCCTTTGTTAATACCCAAGAATATAGGCTGTACAAACAGGTGCCTTGCACACTGCGCTCCGCTCACTACTTTCAAAGAGTCTCATAACCAATTTCGAAACACTGTTCTGAAGCACTACAACGCTATGTTTATTGTCTTGCAGGCACTTGCTTGCAAAGTTGCTAAGCCACCTTTAGTCCTGTGGACCTTTACATTCTATTTTTCCCTTCTTATTGTAATTTCAGGCAACACACTCAACAATCTAAAACTCGTAGACTTAACCTCAAGAACCACAATCACCCATGCAACAAGAGTCCTATGCTTTGAAACTCACAGCACAGCTCCTATAGATTAACTATGGAGGGTATTTGACGCCATGGGCCTCCCTTTATTAGTATCTTATTTAAAATGCTGTATTGTTTTCACTCACCTAATACTTCCTGCCTGAGACGGTGATAGACTGACTCATTATGCAATCATCGCATACCCCTTTTCCTAATGGCCTCTCATGCTCATTCAAAAGCATAGGAGACAACATCAAGAATGCAGAGAATTAACTTGACTAATAATAAGGTAGAACTCACTGATAAACAAGTCCGTCCGACTCATTAGAGATTTTTTCTTTTTTAAGGAGTTAAGAATGTAATAGAACGAATGTCTATAATGAAAACTCTGTATTACCGTATGAGAGGGCTGGTTCCATTATTATAACAGTTGTCATACTTTAGATAGTCCAGTCCCTACATATTTCAAAACAAACAATAACAAAAGTTATTTTAACAAGCCAGTGAAAAGTGCTTAGATAAAATGAAAGGAAACATGGTAAACATAATATGACAAGACCAATATTGACAACGGAAAAAGATGCATCTGATCATAATCAAATGATCTTTTAGATGACATAGATTGATTGGGGGTACTCACCCATGAAGCAAAGGTATAAGCATCCGCCTGCTCATAGCCCAATGAACCAGGCATGGAACCCGAACAAGTAGAAGTTCTAAAGCAAAACAAAATATATGAGATACGAATTATTCCAATACATCATCCTCGACGAACCAGGAGAAACGTTTAGTTATCTCATCAATGGGATTTGTGCGTACCCTGCAGAACTATAAATTCCAAACTTAAGACCCAAGGAGTGAATGTAGTTCCCTAGAGCGGCCAACCCAGATGGAAATTTCTCCCTGTCTTCCTCTAGTTTATGCTGAAATGATTGCCATAAGAATCAAGAAACCAAACGTCATCACAACATTGCACATGAGTTATATTGTCATTATTCTGGTCCTTCAATCAGTATCTAATACGCTCAATCTTGGCAATTATGTTGGTGTATAAGATAATTTTAAAAATATTTTTTAAGAAAATGTTGAAACGTTTTAGGTTTAAATTTTAGAACTTAAGAGAATTTTAAATTTTAGGCATAAAAATTTTAGAAGAAGAAGAATTGTGGTGTTCAGAGCAATTGTCCAGAAACATTGTTTAGGCAGACCTGATGCAGAGTGGAATACTTACAAGAAAACCTCCCTGTAACGCTGAAAAGGAACCAGGGAGAAAGATAAAAAAGAACAGGAGAAACTTGGAGGGTTATTGCATTCAAAAACAAGATCCTCCAGCAGTTTGCTAGCACCCCAATCAGTCAAATGTCAAACACATCACAACCATCTTCACGGTGAAATGTTCAAGTCTTGTTGGCACGTCAAGAAAAATGTTCTAGCTAAGCAAAACTAATTGTTACCATCAGACTCAAGCTGAGCTCAAACAACTCGCACATGGTATGAGACTCTCTCCTTGCTCTTCCTCAATTCTCACACAGAAAATCACAAGAAAAAGTTAACTCATCCCAAACTGACCCTTAGTAGATCCTCCTCGATATTGTAAGAATTTGAGGTCCCTATCATAGTTATTAACTTGTTATGTTAGAAGAAAACTGTAATTATAATTTGGTAAGAATATCCATTAAGAAGCTATCCACTATTCGGAAGAAATTGACTCCTAACTGGAGTAGTTAGCATTTTCTGACTCATTACAACTCATACAGAAGGAAGAGATTCTGAGAAAATGAATGAACCTGCACAGGGCTGCGTGTAAATCGACCCCAACAGTCATTTGCAGATCATGGCAAATGAATCACAAAGTTATCAATTTGAGATGTCTTATCAACGTTCTTATGTACACAGATGCGTCATTTCTCCGTGTTGAAAGTACAATTCATAATTCTACTCTCTTTATCATTAGCCTGGACTTTTGTTACCATGAGTTCCTCAATTTGGTGCTATGCAAAGATCGACTTCCTCCACATAACAAATATTCTTGCTACCATACAAATAAAACAAAGCTAAGAAGCTTACCCAAATTGATATATTTGTAGCCAAGGTCAGCCAAACCCGTGAAGACCATAGCATTTGCTGCACAATTACTTACAAAATTAAAATATGCTAATAAAAAATCAAGAGAACTGTTATCATTTTTATTAAATCATGCCAATTGTTAATCCCCTCCCAACCACATACCATGCCCAACCTTCCGAGTCGCATAGAGCCTAAACCAAGAGACAGTAAAGAAGGATCAAGAAGCAATGAAATTTTTGGTATAGAACTACCATAGCTCCCAAGTAACAAAGAATTTCTGAAATTAATATCTTAAAGAAGTAAACTGACCGATCTGTATAATAAGCTCCTCGGTAATGTTGCAGTGAAAACTGTTCCAACTGCTCCACCTGCAACATGTTAGAGTGAGGTTATTGTCGGTCCTAAAGCATATATAATTGTACAAATTTCACGTAAGCTATAGATGATGAAAGAGATAGTACAGGCAATCAACCTAACACCTCTAATTTACTACCCATCTCTATCAATCGTGCTATACGCCTCTTTTATTAAGATTTTGATCTGGAATGTGGAATCTTTACTCATACAAAAAGCCCATTGCACATCAAAAAAATGCACTAAATGGGTTCAAAAACTAATTTGTGAAAGATATCTCCATCCTTATGTCTAAATGACCTCTATAACTAGTAATCTCAAAAAAGAAGGGTCAAACACAAATAATGAACTAGTAGAAAGAGAGACCCCATAGGAGGAGTGCGGCCATGGCCATTATCAACCCAACCCTTGGTAGTGATGTTGGATGTGGAAGCTATCAGTCTACAATTGCCAGACATGGAGGTTGAGAGGCAGATGACAAGCACATTAATGATTGAAGTGGCACTGCAGATCCTTCCCATTCTTCTTGTAGATATTCACGAGTATAGATCATAGAAAAGCTCTCATTTACAAACAGCTGACTCCTTAAAACACTATTTTATAGATCTTGTTCAGGCGTTCAGCAGTCAGGAGACTCAGGACTCGAAGCTAATATTAGTAGTGCATATATGCTGTAATAGCAGGAAAACTAGCTTATGATTATCCCAAGCCTTTGAAGAGTACCCAGCAGTTTAGAGTAAAAAGAGCGTAGAAAAAGAGAGAATGGTAACATCAGCTCTACATAGGAGACTTTACGACCATCAAAAATCACATCACGTATTTACCGCCTTTGATTCCGAAAATATGTAACTTGGCAACAACTTCTAGACAAAGAGGTGAACTGTGTTCTTTCTTTACTTTTTTTTCTTTTTCTTTTTCTTTTTAACAGAATTTCAGCACCGCCAAGGTAACATTCAAAGCCAATGCTTTAGGCCATCTTAAGAGAATGCTAACATCAGGTGAACTTCATTGCCAATGTTCATCACGCACAACCCATTTGGAACACAGAGTTTATTTCTTGAACTAAAAATCTGACTTTTGAGATCAATCAAACTATCAAATACTAATTTTTTAGTAAATGATAACTAGAACCGTGTGCATATACAACCAAACCCAGCATTGACCCAGAACAAGTATCATTTCAAGAAGGTTGAAAGTTACTAATGCATCATGATAGCTAAGAGGTTTCCCATAGGTGATTCTCTTTTATGGAAATACAACCAACATAACTTTATCTTAAACATTTTCACACGGGAACTCAACATATTTCCCTTACTAGATTACAATTAGCATCCAAACATACCAAGTCAAAAGTTTTGCACTGAGAAGAAACCATATTACTCAAAAGAATCAAAGTTCTTAACTAATTTCATCTTCCCAGAAAATGTATCTGGTTTTATCTTTTCCTTGATTCATCAATAAAAATGATTTAACTCTATATAGGTGGTCCATTAAATGTTTCTATAAAAGTCAAATGGACAGAACATCCCATTTGCAGAAAATGTGTTTACGGGCAATTGGACAACTACAAGAGGCAAGAGAAGATGGAAAAAACCACACATAATAATGAATGAGTCACATAACTTGAGAGATGTTGATGAATACTAACCTAACTATTCATTGTTTTAAAGAGTCATAAACTAACCTAATTCTGTAGGTACTCAAGTGGGGTCACACATTAGAATGTAAGGGTATTACCAATCAATGAAGAATCAGTTTATAACCAGATACTTTTGTCAAATCCTTGATGCTTTCACATTGATTTGAAACCAGCTACTCATCCCGCGTCATAACAGAAGGACTAATCTTCCCACTAAGAGAACAGATGAACAGGGAAAAAAACATAAGAAAAACGGACCTCTCTAGAGAACCAATGGAAGAGCTACCTATAGCAATTACCAAAGTAAATGCTCCTTATATTGCAACTAGATCTGCAAATCCGAGCTCAAGATGAGAGACATACGATGAAAGCTACTATCAATGAAGTGTCATTGCAACAAGTTGGGAGCCGTATTCAGGAGATCTTTATCAGCTCTGACTGATCTTCAGCATTCCTTCAACTATACTATGTATCATGAACGTAAACAAGATAATAACAGAGGTACTGAGCGGCTTAACCTTTAGTCACTCTAAATCAAAGATATAACCATTATTTCTCATGCCAAGTAACCAAGTGGTAAATTAAAAGTCTTCCCCTATTAAAACAGAAAATGAAAGTATCAGATCTATGGCAGCCACCACAGCGAAAGAGTTAATCCAAAATTTGCCATACTAGAAATGAGTAAGCCAGACAATTAATAGAGGTCAGTGGAGCCACTAGGCAAAAAGTTTTAATGGATGTTGTTCACCAAAAATCATCACCGAGACTATTACTTGTAATTTGTAAATAGGAACCCACCAAAAATGGAAAGAATCATAGATTAAAAATGACGATCATAAATAGATGCCATTGTCCTCACGTTACTCCAGAAGCATCGAAAAAGGGAATAGGAGCTGTGAGAGGACAGGATGGTCTTTATATAAGTTCAGTTGCCTAAACATATTTTAGTTTGGTTGCAGGCTTGCAGCAATTTTTAACCATCCTAGTTGTTGAATTACGCCACGACATAATCCCTAATGAGGATAGTTAAGCCCAAGAGTTCTGTAAAAGAACCAAAAAAAGGGTGGCATAAACGGAATGTAAAGGGAGAACTTGATTTGTGCTCCAAGAGAGCAAAGGGTGGAGACCTGAAGAACTTACAGGGGATAGCGTCAATTCTAGTGCAAATCAAGCAAGGTTGGATTCGATTCACTCTCACCAGAAACTAATTACTTGCACGGTTGCAAAGGTTGCACTAATCTGCGTTCGACAGGATCTTCTGTCAATCACAGCCATAAGTTCGGCCACATAAGCTAGTCCACCTCATGGACTATCGAATCTAATCTCTAAACAAGGATTGTTACATACCATACAGGCAAAGAAGACAAGAAACTAGAACGGAATGGGACGAATGGCAGGCGAGTGGCATTCTTCCATCATTATTATTGTGCTTTGTCGGTGTTGATTATTTCTCAAAGGTCATATCTAACCATATTCTGCTTGTTTAATACACACCTTTTTGGAACTAATCTTCTTTCATTTTTCCATAAATGAACCTTAGCCGCCATAGATTGCCGCCTCAATAATCCCAACCATTCCCTATCCCTAGCTAGGTCCCTATTCCCTTCAAGCCACAACTCTTTGAGCTCGAAAATTTTCATCAATAAGCCGCAGTATCTCTTAAATGTAAACCGAAACGATCATCACACACTCAAATAAAGCATCAATGCCGACATTGCAATGCAAGGAAATCCACAGAATCGAACAATTGAGCAGAAACCACTAGTAGCTTCTGCACCAAAGCAATCCCTAAACGTTAACATTAAACAAGAACGGCAAGTCTATCAAACTCTAACTGAAATAAATCATTACATCACGACAATGAAAAAATAGGGTTTCGATCACGTAACAGCGGGTACTATCGAAACTATGAACAAATAGCGAAATCACGAAGTGAAAAAGCAGACAGGAAAAACCGATGACCTCGAAGCCGACGACGGAGGACGGCGGTCGACATTGCGGTTAAAAGAAGGCGGAGGCGATTCCTAAATCGTCGACGGCGACGGCGACGGCGACGGCCACCATGCCGACGACGGAGAAACGGGGCCTGCTCCGGCTTGATATTTGTTCCTTTGTCTACACCTTTGTTTCTTACATCATCTGGTTGTACGTTTCGACACCAATAGAAATTATCAGTTGTTGTAACTTCATACGTGATTATTGCAATCTTTAGATGAGTAATAAAATATAAATGAAAATAACACACTTATCAACAGCAAAGGTTGCAATATTTTGATAGTGTGTATTTGTGAATTTTAATTTTGATTCGTTAATGCGACGATTAAATATCTTTTTTGAAAATTTTTCGTGTGGTTTAACATGTATCGTTTTGTCAGATATTTTTAAATCTTTTAGTGATAAATGAAATTCTTAAAATACATGTTGAATAGTTAACTTTTGTTTTTAGGGAGGGAGTACTACACATATGTATTGCATGCTTCAAAATTTACTATGTTCATCACATATAAACAATTCATCGCGCAGCAAATTCTCCACTTCATACTAGCATGACATCTTTGATGCCCCTGTTCTTCTCAAGCCACAAGAAAAAGGATTGAACCGTGAATCCACGAGATAAATTTGTATGCTCCGTGGATTCAGTTACATTCGTACTTGTCAAAACCAAAGAGCCAAAAGAATTCAAAACAGAGGCGTTATTATAAACATGCTGAACGACTGTGAAGGCACGGTCACAGTCAGGTTCCCTGTGAATATTCCGTTCAAGTCCTGGTGCTGCGAAACAATGAAGCTGATGTTGTCAACCGGACAATACTGTGAAATGCAGATGCTAAATGGAACCAAATCACTCTGGTCTAAATATATCGAATCATGCTATAGGAAGACAAAGAAGGAATTACCAGCCATAGATCTCTTACGACGACAATTTTGTTGTTTGGTATACCGATGTCACTCCAATAAACAGTTGTCTCCATGTCACCCTTTTTTTTGTTCACTAAAACGACGACTGTCCGATCTTGAGTTAGAGGGCCAGCCCATACCTGTGCAGATATAACCAACATAATATCTCATGAAATATGCTCCATAAAACTTTTGGAGGTTATCAATACCAACAGACGGATCTAAAAGCAAATATGGTAAGAATTAAGTTGATTATCATTGATAATGTATAGTATGGCACAAACTTGATAAGATGGAAAATATTTACATCTCTTTGTCCATAATTGCGGATGTTCTTCCCTTGAATGCCCAAAAGATCTGCTCATCATAGGACACAATAAGAGTACCACAAAAGGAATAATAATCAAGATTTGGTCAAATATTGTCAAACTCCTGATTATATTACCCTGATTAACTGCAATAACTTCTGCATTGGTTATCACATCGAAGATATCAGAATTTAGGTTCAGCATATCACATCCTATAAAAAGCGGTGCCTGCAAATCACTCATATCAGTGGACATGTTGTGTAAGAAGATGCCTAAAGCAGTTATCTCTCATAAACACTGAATAGTAGCCATTTGTTATGTTAACCGACGAGTAAGCTTTGGTGTTGATAGATTTTCATGCAACAATTAGTTGTGAGTCCATGAACTGAGAGGATAGATACCTTAGATATAGCCCATAGACTGAACTGCCCTTTATACTGATCATATTTCATTCCTCCATTCCCAACTTGTAACAAGTCTGGATCTGTGTAAAGCGATTAATGTAGTTAAGATACAATACGAGTGTTCCGTGCATACTAAGATCAATAACAGAACTACTTCTTTGAATTGAAGCATGCCATCGAACTAAAACAATGAGGAGCATGACGAGCTTAAGAGTAATCAGTTCTCGGAAGCCCGAACTAGATACTAGAAATGTATGTTACATGTTTACAGTTTAATGCCATCTAGACTTAATCACTTAACGTGATGAGGTAAATGGATAATTTATTAGAAGTAACTTCTTAAAACAGCAGAAGCTTATCGTTATGCTGACCATTCCATGCGCCAGGTTTTGCATAATCTGCATATACTCCATTCATGTCAGCTACACACAACATCCTGCATAGATGGAAAAAAATAATATCCAGGACTTTAATTATGGATTTAGTTAGTAAGTTTGTAGTATCTGGCTAGCTAGCGATCTCGTTTACCTATCCCATTGGTCGAAGACGTCATTTGTCGTTCTCCAACTATTCCCAAAATCTCTCGCCCACAAAGCTGGTTCTGTATCTCCCCTGTTTTATCCCAGAAATAGAAAAATGTATCATATGCATTGATGTAAAATTTTGGGACTAACATTTACAAAGTTAATGTCAATCTTATGGTTACCATTCGGAAATGCTATAAAAGATGGGACGACCTGTCTTTTTCAAAGCATCAGACATTGTCTTGTACCTAGAGAAAATACCAAATTAATCAGCCATTCAGCAAATAATATAGCCCAGTTAGGTGCATTGAAAGAAACATATAGATCAAAGGTTTAATATGCATTATAACTGTGCTCGAGGGCTGATTCCATTGTTGAAACAATTGTCATACTTCAGGTAATCCACACCCTACATATCAGGGACATAATACGAAAATGTTACTCATTAACAAACAAATGTAGTCATCCATTTCCACTGGTTTGAGGGCAACTCACCCATGAAGCAAAGGTATTCGCATCGATCTGCTCGTAGCCAAGTGAGCCAGGCATGGCTCCGGAGCATGTTGAATTACTAAGAAAACATTAGAAAGACAGGATGAATACTGTCCTCCTGTTGAAAACAGACTATGGAGCATACTGAAGTTGTTTTCATCATGAATATGCTTCATACTTACCCCGCAGAACTACGAATTCCGAGTTTAAGACCTAAAGCGTGAACATAGTTTGCAAGCGCTTTCATCCCTGACGGAAATTTACTTGGATTTTCCACCAGCTTATGCTGTAATCAAATAAGCAGACAGAAGATAAGGTATTCCAATTCCTTATAAATCAAAATTTCATAACCATGTATACAACATCTGGTTGGATTTCCTTCTTTTTAATACAGGACATGTGCTTGTATCGTTATAGGAATCAAAACTTGGCTTGACACATGTGTATGTAGAACTGTAGCGGTTAATCATTTTGGGACGGAGAGAGGATCAAGGACGTAAATGGACAAACCTGAGAATTACGAGTTGGTTGACCCCAACAATCATCTGTAAATTACAGCATATAATTGTCTTTATGATCAGATAACCAACTTATAAATCATTTGATGTCTTTATACGAATTTGTGTTAAAAATCTTACCCAAAATGATATACTTGTAACCAAGGTTGGCCAAACCCGTGAAAACCAATGTATTTGCTGC
>JAOVYX010014999.1:0-29723 GCA_035668315.1 Drosera spatulata | reverse complement strand
AAGAAGTAAGAATCACAGCTGGGGGATTTAGAGAGGGAAGATTATAGCGTTGGAGAGGAAGATGAAGAGGAGAGGCACGATGATTCAGAAAGAGGAGATAAAGAGGAAGGAGATGAGAAAGAAGAGAAAGAAGAGATGAATAATGCACTGGAGAAGGAAGAAGAAGAGAGACAAGAAGAAGAAAAGGGAGAAGAGAAGGGAGAAGAAGAGAGACAAGAGCATGTAGAGGAACAGAATGATGAAGAGGAGCTCTTCAGTGGGGGTGAAGCTGTAGGTCAGAGAGTGGAAGGAGTTGATGCGTTCATGCTGGTTCATGTTGTTTGCCAAAGCTTGCAGGAGGAATTTGTAGGTTCACTTGAACTAGCTGCTATTGGTGAAGCTGTCAAAAAATGAACAAAGGTGGCAAGAGAACAAAGCGACAATCTTGGAGAATTACACCAAAGAAGCGTGGCGTCAAAAAGGTAGAAAAAGCGTCGCCCATTAACGTACCATCGTCATCGCCAGGAAAAGAGTTAGTGAAGAAGTTACATATCATTTCAAAGGGAAAGCCTAGAGTTAGTGGAATGGAACTCCTTCCAATCAAAGATCAAGAGTTAGTGCAACGTTTTTTAGCACCTGTGACATGGAGTGAGTTCTGTCTTATTGTTATTTTTAAACTGACTTGTTCCTTTCTTTAAACTGTTATCTCACATAGTTTGAACTGCAATTTATCAGCTATAGAACTGCATGTCATAGAACTTCTTTCTTTCTTTTAACTGTTTGATTGGCCTGCTCTAATTTATTACAGAGAACGTCTTCGGGATAATCCAACCGATGATGGTTATGAGTGGTTAGTGAGAAAGGATATTGCTCTCCTGTTTGAGAAAAAGAACGAGGCGCTTAGTATTGACGTGATCAATTACATAATGTTTGTGGTAACTGAAGGAACAGATTGCAGTTATTGGAAGGCTGAGATATTGGTAAGAATTGTTATTTAGGTTGATTATAAGTACACCTCTAATTTCGATGGATACTGAAATGAAGATTGCCATGCACTGTAATATAGTAGGATGTTTACTGAAATGAAGATTGTTATGCACTGTCTTTATATGGATACTCTATAGGAAACATTTGCATCAATGGTAAAGGAGGATGAGAGTAAATGGAGTAGGGACGTCCTGTCTATCAATTTGGAATTAGCGGGTAAACATCTTCAGACATGGATTAAGAATTGGACCAAGAAGAAGTTCTTGTCTTCTCGACTCGTTCTGATCACTCTTCATGATCGAGAGGGGTGGCATTGGAGTCTCTTAGTTTTGGATACCCAATCAAGAGAACTAACTCACTACGATTGCAGTCGCGTGGCTTGGAAGCGACTGCCATGTCAAGGGGTAGTTCTTGCTATTTTTCTAAGTTTATGTTGTTGTATATCTTATGCAATCTGTACATCAATGTTTTCTTTTTTGGGGTTTTTTTTTTTTTACAAAAATTACAGACCCAATTCCTGGAGAATTACATCAATGTGGTATAAGAGATGGAGTATAAAGTGGAGCTGAAACAAGATGAAAAGTGTCAGCAGCAGGAGAATGGCATAGCTTGTAGAGTTTTTATTTGTTTGTGAGCAGAAGCGCTCACGGCGAATACTTATAACGAGGGACGTTGTTTTTACATTGCTCAAGAAAGAGCTCGATTAGGTTTGAAGCTACTGCGTCATAAATATTGTGAATTCGAGAGGGCGAGCAACGAATCGTAAATTGTCATGATGTTGTAGAAATAACTGTTGTTGCTAATATTATGAACCGCAGTTCTATGTAAAGTTAACTGCCATTATGTCATGAACTATTGATAGAACTGCATCATTTGAATTGTCAAAACGAAAAGTCATGAACTGTATTATACTTTGTAATGAACTGCATGAGATCGACTATCGTTTCATACACGGATGATGATATCATTTTGTCATGAAATATTGATTTGTCATTAATGGTGATGATGCAAACAGATAATGTGATGACGTACAATCATCTAGATTATACTCCAACAATGATGCACTTGATGAGTGTGAAGTTGATAAATATTCATTCATATTCACTTGATGACATGGTAAACATTTGTATAAAGTTGATGAAGTTTCATCCAATCGAGTCTGATGTTAGTTCTTTTAGGGAAATTTTACTCCAACGATGCACTGATGTATTTTCAATATAGTTTATAATGAACTGCCTCTAGAGTTCTACATGAACTGTAAATTTATCAACTATAAACTGTCACGAGTGACAATAAGATAAGGACATAGATCAATTGGATATGTTGTAAGCATCATAAATATTCATGTTTTAGCACAAAAAGGCTACCAACAACTCCATACATTAATTCTCATTGTTCATTGACATGAACTGTGCCTTTGTATAAATGAACTACGCTAATTATTGTACACGAACTGTTATGAACTGAAGCTATGAACATGACTTTAAGTAAGTTGTGAACTGTCATGTAGTGTCATGAAGTGTCATGCTATCATTAGATAGGGGAGTCATTTAGCATCATGAAGTATCATGTAGTGTTGTTTAATGAGAAGTCTTCCTTTCAAGTGTCGTGTACTATCATTTAGTGAACTGCAGGTAGAGTAAGTCATGAACTATCATTCATTTAGTGTTGAACTGTCTGTTCAACTACGATGCACTGGTATCAGGGAATGCCTGAACTACATTTTTAATAACTAAGAACTGCATACAATACAAGGAATGAAGTTTACAAGTACATAAAATTGACGAATTCCATGGAACAATACATAATGCCACAGATACGAGACTTTATGACAGTTCTATGAATTCGAAAAAACACATCGACATTTTACATAGTTTAATCACCACGGATTGCGCTTCGACAAGAGCGCCTATTATGCCCATGTCTGTGGCAGCGAGTGCATGTCATCGGTCGTGAATTGACCTGGGAAGGTATCCTCCTGGTCCTCCTTCAACCTGGTTGTGTTGGTACATCAGCACCCTTATCTCAAGTAGATCAAGAGGAATCACAGGCTGTGGTTGCTGAGGAATCGGGTTAACAACCTCTCTGTAAGTTTCCCTGTGCATCTCCACTGTGAAGAACGATTCACAATATTCAACCAAACGATCACCTTTTGACTCAATGGCTGCATGTATGTTTACATGGCATACCATTTACCTGCCATTCCTTACAAGTGCATGTCTTTTGCTCAACGTCCACAACATGGGTCGAATCTTTATCAATCACTTCAAACTTGAAATGGGTTGCGCGATGGAGCCTTAAGCCACGACTAGCTTCATAGGCAAGATAAAGTCTTTTTTTGGGAACCGGACACAAGACGGTAGCTCCGTTGAAATCAATCTCTCTTCATTTATACATAAGCTTCATAATTTGGATCCGAATCTGATCAACCAATGCGGTGATCGGTAGGTGACAAGAATCACTAATCCAGCTAATGAACGATTTCGCTAGATTATTCGTCATGATTCCCCATCGTTTTCCGGTGGAAAGAGCATTGGTCCAACATTCTAGCCATGAATCGACAATGAAATTCCTTGACAGTTGCATTGCGTTAACAATCTTGTTGATGTTTGTTTGAAAAACATCAACTGTTATCACATAGGTCGCACTGTTGAAGACATTAATCCAATGCTTTTTGTTATGATAAGGGTATTTTGTGAGAACATAAAAAAGGCCAATGAAGTAAACTGTTAGTTATAATGTACACGACTGCGTCTAGATCCTCCCATGCATAGTATTGGGCAGACTAGTGAACTGCATTAAAAAGAGCTATGAACTGTGAATAATGCATACGATACCTCCGTCTTAAAGTTGTCGACAAGATGCCTCAAGCAGTATGAGTGATGAGCATTCTGAAAATATTGAGAAACTATATTCAGCTGCCCTTTATGTCGGTCCGAGAAGAAAGTATACTGATGCCACGCTCTACCATTATATGACAACAATGCTCGACCGAATTGATCACAGAACCATGCCCAATTCTCATTGTTTTCTACTTCAATTACACCGAAACAAATGGGGAACATTTGACTCTGAGCATCCAGTGTTGTTGCGAACAGAAGATAATCCAGATATTTTCTTTTTAAGAATGTTCCATCGAGGAACACACAATGTTTACATCCTCGGACAAATCTAATAAAAGAAGCCCAAAACGCCACAAACAATCTGATAAATTGCCTCGATTCATTATTCACCTCATACTCCACAATGCTCCTAGGATTCGAGATCCTCAAATTGCTATAATAAGTTCGTAATTGATCGAAAAAACATCTGGACCTCCCATGAATCTCCTCTAAGGCATGCTCCTTTCCTCGTCAAGCATGGTGATAACGTAACTCAACACCATACTTCTCTTATATGTCCTTCATAATCTCTTTAGGGGCATAGCTAGGAGTATGACGTAGCTTCCTCTTAACAATATTTGCAACCCAAACAGATTTTGCATTTGGATGACCTCGATCTCCTAAGCCGCTTTGCGGAAGGTTGCATTTTCTGATTGTAAACTCCAGATCTCTCTTTGATTTGGATACATAAACTAGCCAGTTACATTTCACGTCGACGCACGAAGCAGCTATCTTTTCACAAGTATTTTTCTCGAACTTGAAATCACGCCGTGTAGAAATGGTATAACTTTTAATCGTCATCCGAAACTCTTCCGTGCTTCCGAAGCTCTGAGCTACGCCTTCAATAGATTCACGCACGCCATAATTCGATGGAAATGTTATCATTGTTTGTTGTGGTCATACCACTTGGGATTTCATTGTTACATGATCTACACACCAGAAAACAGCCCATTAAGTTTTATTAACTTCACATGATATATTGCATTAACTGTATGAATAAAAGACATGAACTGAATGGTTGGACAATCATGAACTGCTAGGTATGAAAGTTATGAACTGACAGAAATAGAAGTTATAAACTGCCAGGTATAGAAGTTATGAACTGTCGGGTATAAAAATCATGAATTACAAGCATACCCATGGGATAATCGCACACTCAATGAGCTACTCCTTGGAGGTGGAGGTGTAGCAAACCTCTTCGAACATTCCATCTCGATGACGCCTATATTAGCACATGTGCACACATGGAACATAGTAAACGGTTTCAATAGAAGCTAGCATAACAAAAGGATTTGTGAACTGTAAGAAATTGAACTGTGAACTACAAACAAAAACGTTTTTGGAATGAAACAAAAAGAACTTGTTACATATAACACAAGAAGTTCTGAACTGTGACAAATGAAAAATGCATCTCAGAGCTGTATTCCTTTCCATCTCAGAGCTGTAGATCTTGCATTGGTAGATGGTCGGTGATGTAAAATGCATCTAACATTAATGAAAACGATAATTTAAAAAAAAATACACCGTGACTCAAAAGAAGTACGGCATGCCCGCTTCCATATCAAACTTGTCCCCAATTCATCCCTCTCGACCAAAAGCAACAACAAAACCAAGAGATAATACCGAAAACCCATTTACAAAAGTGATAGAAACACAATTGACCACAACCATAAGCAATGCGATTAAGCTCAACAAAAAAATAAATAAAAAAAATTACACTTTCTGCATCTCCCAATTTCTGTCATCGGCCACGGCATCCAAAATGGTCTCAAATTTAGTGACGATTTGGGGTTTGGTGGAGATGAATAATGGGTGTAATATTGGAGATGAAAGAGATTGGTTTGGGTAATAATGGAGAGAATGAGGATAGAGGGAAGGAGGTTGGGTTAGGATGTTGGGTTTGGTCAACTATGGGTACCTAAACTAATACATTTCTTCATTTGGGTACCTAAATATAAGTTGAAACTTTTTGCGTATCAAAGTGTGAAGTGAAATTCACTCAGGGATTTATATGTAGTTTAGCGTATCATTTATGAAAGTGTTGTAATTTATACCAAAGAAGATTTTAAATAGTAGGACTCCTAGTATAGTCATGTGTTTTATGTACTAAACCAACGATAAATGAACATAACATAAGGTAAGTATATATGAACATGTCTGGTTGAACCACATGCTCCTGTCTTCTGAACTAGTACCAAAAGCATAATATTCACTAGGGAGATTTTTGTCCATCTTTGATGGTAGTACTCTTTTGATTAGGTCACTTTTCATATTCTCTTTCGTTGCTTTGGATTAGATCTTGGTGTTTGCCTCTTCGGTTGTTAGATATTGCTATGGATTTTATTCATTGGACATCGGATCTTCGTTTAACATCATTGTATTATCTTCTTTCCTTTTAATTTGTCTATGACTTGATGGTGATGCTGCATATGATGACTATGATTGCTTTGATGTCAATGATTAGGGTTGAGTAGTTGATTTGTAGGGATTGATTGATGTAGTTTGAGTTAAAGGATCATGAGAGGTTATTGAATCTTATATAATCAGATTTGTATAATTATGAATGTTGTTAAAGATCGAACCTTTATCATACTTGATAGATGAATTTACCTAGATTGATCACCTAGATGACTTTGTACATAAACTATACCATGATTAATTTATGATTTCTTATAAATTGATCACTTAGATGTTATTATAGGTTGATCTAATTAATGATTCAATCTATGTTGGTCATGTTTATAGCAGCTAGATAAATTATAGACCAAGCTATCTTGCTATAGGTTATCTAGGATCTTTTGACATATTAATAGTAGACCAATCTATGTTGTTATTTTATTTATGTTTGTTATGTTTCTTGATTAATTCAATTGTCTATTTTATGTATTCATGTTATCATGGTATGTGAAGTAGATGATTAGTTTAGTTATTCAAGCTATCTTGATAATAAAAACTTTAGTGAACGTGATTAAAGGTATCCCCTTTATTCCAACCAAATCATTTGTTTGTAAATCTATAAACATTTCATTTCCAATTCATTAAACTATATATTAATCCATTATTATTAGTTTCAATGATTAAACCTTAAACTGCGTGAAGTTATGAGAATCCTCCCTATAGTTTCAACCTAGTTAATCAATCCAGTACAATAGTTACTTTAGTTCCTTTAGTTCTTAATTATTATTATTTAATTAATTTATAATTTAATTACAAATCCCCCACATTTCACGATTTTAGATTAAGTAATTAGGAATTTGAATTTGATCGTTGTTTGCACTCCATCTCTCTGTGGGATCGACCCCATGCTCATTCTATCTATATTATTATTTATAAGTGGGGAATTAATCTTGATGCGCAAACGACAACGCATCAGGTGTTTTAAGTATGGGCAACCTTATCCCATTTTTTCAACGCCAAACAAGCATCTTTCCCACAAAAAAAGTAGATGCCCAATAAATTGCATTCATTGGGATTTATTGAATACAAACCAACCAGACAACCAACTAATAAATTAGTTGGAATTTATTGAATACAAACCCACAAGGCAACCAACTATATACCATCATCGCTTTCCATAGAATTTTTTTGTCTAACTTAAACTCTTTCCTTAATTAAAACAACCTTCTAATACACCGCTTTTGAAAACATTAGATTCATAAGGGATTCTGTTCCTATGTGGCTGAAACGTGCAAAAAGAATACGGGATACGTGGACGTCGCCTTCAGGTTTGAGCTTAAGCCACAGGGATTGCGTATCGTCGGATGATACGCCTTGAGGAGTCGTTACCTACTTGTTCTCCAACTTGAATAAGGCTTGGTCTTTGGATAAAGTTTTGGATCCAGGAGCTTAATTAATTGGCAGGAACGTCGCGTTAGTTAATACCACCCGTCATCCCCGCATTGGATGCGAGTTTTTACTTTGAAAAATTTCCTTTAATAGATAGTCTTGGTTTTCAATTATTCTGTCTCTTTGCAAAACAAGTTTGAAAAAGTCAAAAAATATATAGATATTTTGATCGAATCGTTTAGCGATTGCCTATGTACTTATCGAGTTCAAGATCAGGACAAACGTAGTTCAGAATGGTAGAATGTTGTAATTAAGTTTCATACATATCCTTGTTTAGATCTTGGATCTAATAGGGATCAGACCATGTATAGTTATGAAATTAGGACAGTCTTCATTGTTGTCAGTTTTAAGGTAATCCAAAAAAGTTTCCTAATCGGTTAAGATTTTTGATGATTTTAGTTATTCCTAAACTGATTTTTAGGTCGAATCTAGCCAAACAAATATTAAGTCAAGCATACAACAATGTTTCAAACTCACCTAGATTGTGCAATAAGAAAATTATTCAGATTTACCTAAGTGTAAACTATACAATTTTCCTAGATGTTCGAAAATATACATATGAATGCGAACCAAGCTAACATATGAATAGTCAACATAAACATAATACATGAGCACACACTCCACCTACAAAGTATACACATTCACAAGCATACCATAAGGACTAATATATTTTGTCCACATAATTGAGAAATCATTTACTATTTGGTAGACATGGATTCTAGTAAGGGATATACTATTCAAGCATTCAAAGGCAGGTTGAGTAAAACCAAAAAGGTTAAGCGTTCAACGTTGTATCAGCAAGAAATGGAAACGCAACAATTCCTTCTTCACATGGACAGCAGTGAGGATCACCATCGGGAGCAGCTTCGTCAGATTTCGTCAATGGGAAGAGGACCGAAGCTTTGACAGGGTACCAGAAGGATCATTGGGTCACCGTCGTCGTGGTAGTCGATGAGGCTATTGGGTAAGCGAGGAGCTCGAGATAAACCCCGTTGGAGTTGGTTGGTGAGTTGCTCTCGAGATGAGTGTAGGGGTAAGACTCGAGCTAGTACTCACTATGCTCGATGTAGAAAATTGAGTGAATGAGGTCGCGATTGACCTCCTTATATACTCGCCAGGTGAGCGTCGAGAAGGAAAGGAGATCATCCCGTCAAGGTAAGGAGAAGGTTCGGAGGCCAGGGAATCGATTTGGCTTTAACCCGCCCACGAATCCGCCTTGGAGAAGAAGAAAAGGGACGACGGCGGTGACGTTGAGTGAAGAGGATAACCCCCTAGGGTTTCTAGAAGCGCAGGCAGTCCTTTTTTCTTTTTTCTTTTTAATTGTGTTTATGCAAATCATTGTCTATAAACACTATAAAATAAACACCTTTTAATGATTGAAAATTTCGATCGTTAAATATTAGTTTCTGTCGATAATCAATGATTGCGACCAAATTTCGATCGTAAAAAACAGTCGTTAAAATGCTGATCGTTAATTATATTTGTGATCGTTTCGATCGTTGAAGCTTATTCCTGGTTTGAATTTTTCATTGCACTTAGCGACCGAAACGATCATTAATTAGCGACTGATTTGGTCGCTAGCTACCTTAGTCTGGATACCTAAACCTAATTTGCTCAAATTCCCCGTATGATACAAAATTTAACCCAAATTAGGTCCAAATCACTCCAAACCCATCCATCCAACCTTCCACATCCACAATCCAACACCAACACATGAAAATACACAAAAACAACATGAAAAAAAACACAAAACGATATCAAATAATCAAACCCAAAACGGTCAGAAAAATACATCAAATTAGAGAAATGATACACATCTACATATGCCTAAAAACCATGGATCTGCTCTCGAGTACATGGAAATGGCGATGACAGTGGATCATGAGAATCGCCGGATGACGATCAAAAGCTCCACTTCTGCACTAGGACATCATCTGGGACATTCTCTTCAACCTGCTCCTTTAGTGAAAGCATCTCAGAGCGGTCAACGGATGCTGATACACTATTTGTTGAGAATCGCATCTCCTCGGGATAATAGACCGAGGAGGCCGATCCGAGGCCATAGATGTACCCCTTCTTACATCCCATTGCGTCGAGGTACGCCTGACTGGTAAATGTGTGTTTCTGCTTCGAAGTGAGCTGAGTCTCCGGCTCCTGCGTGGTCAAAAATTCATCCACCGCAACATCACAACGAGCTCTGTACTCTGCCTGCATATAACAAAAGAAAAGGACAAAGAAATTAAACTACATATAATAAAAAAACTTAATCAAAAATAAATGTAAAAAGTTTACCTTGCCGCCACTGCCTTACTCCTGTTATCATAGAGCTCCATCTCCTCACACGATGCCGGCACAACGTCTTTTTTCTTGTGCGTGTGCTCGAACACCTCTGCCTCATCAGGCATCCTCTTCAACGTCTCACCCTAGGTTAGGAATTTTATTTTTACCAAACACATTAGACAATAAAGAAATACACAGAACTACTTTTAAAAAAATCTGCGATAATTTTTTTTTTAAAAAAAAAACTAACTGACCACCTTCTTGGTCAAATGGACCGTAGACACACTTCTTTGTGTATGTTTTGCCTCGTCTTTACTCCCGTTTTATTTCGCTTACTTCGATCGATCCTTGAACGTCTATGAGTTTCACTTGATGTCCAGCGTACCAAGCAAACTCTCGTCAACCCAAGAAAGAACGCCCCCCTTTTTTACACGGTCCAGCAGGCACACTCTCTTTCGCCCTCTTCTTCGTCGTCGCCTCCCACTCTCTCCTGACACGCTCCGTTAGCTCGGACTTCCACCAATAAAACTCCTAAACACAAAGTAAAAATAAAAATAAAAAATAGGTATATGCAGTCATATATAAAACAATGCAAGACACAAAATGAAATGAATTTTTTAAAAATTGAAAGAGATGTTTATACTTACTCTGAAAACCCCTCACATCCTATCCCTGGCCCACAAAGGCACCTCCCTCCAACATGTCCAATCTCCCTGAAAACAGCTCTCAAAGGAAATGGAGCAACTAGATACGACACTGTGATGATCAAACCTGAAACACATAAAAAATACAAAGTTGGAAAGAAATCAATATATACAAAATAATATGAAAGACAATGTATATAAAAAATATTAAATTCAGTTGAATTTTAAAGGTATGAAATAATTTGAAACTGAACTTACTATAGGCCATCGGGATCTAAAATACCTATCGTATCCATCCACCCCCAACGTACTCAATCTCCTCATACTTTCAGAGCAATCCGGTTTTTACATCTCAGTATCTCCTTGTATCGAGATGCTGCACAAATGGAACATGACTCCAAGCCCAAATCCCCCTTCCAAAACAACATACAGTTATAGGGACGCACATCTATCTTCTGAACAGGTAGCCGAATGCCCCTCATCAGCCTGTTAGTCAAGCATAATGTGTTGGTCATCACAATATCTTTCGAGCAGATATCCTTCAACAGAGCAGCAATAGCATCTGTTGTCCAGTGAGGTATGTTGCACTCACATTTGATGTTCAACAACCTAGACGCACCCTCGAGTTGAGATAGTTTGCAATTAGGATACAACGGCTCCTATGCTGCATTCAACATGTCAAAAAACTCCCTGAAAGCAGGAGGCAGATTGTCCTCGTCATCATTCCTATTCCCTACCATGCTCTCGAAGTTAGAAGCCCCAAAAGCATCTACCACCATGTTCTCATAAGGATTAACCCCGGACATTCTCGATGACTCATCCACTTCAATCTCATTGTGAAAATTCCACCTCCAATATTCAGACAAAAATTCAGACGTATACAAATGCATCCATACGACATCAACCAATTGATAGTCTCTATTCCAACACTTAATACATGGACACTTCAAGTATCCAGAATAGTTGAAGGGTTGATGTTGAATAGCAAAGTGCATGAATTTGTTGACATTCCGAGCATACTTCTAATTAAAAAACCCGTCGACTAGCCGTTCATACATCCAAGATCTATCATACATCCATGATAAATCAGAATCCACTACTATCATGAAAATTCATGACGCATTATTATTTTTATTAATTTAAAATCACTCCAAATACTTATGAATTTTAGCTACTTATGAATTTTATCTTTTTTTATTATCATTAAAAAAAGAATTGAAAAAACCCTTTGACATGAACTACATAGACTATTTTAACTTTCATGAACCCAATCAGACATCGTCCTAATCCAAACCAAATCAACCATCGCTCAAAGTAGCCCAAAAATACCATAAACATCGCACATAAATTGTTATCCAACTCTATCGTCCAAACCATCATCGAATAATCACCAAAACAATTTACTAGTAAACACGATCTATCATACAAAGCCTAAACCTAAAAACAACCAATTCAATCATTTTCAAATAAAACTCAATAATAACAATCCTCCTCCAACAAGCACGTACGACCTTCTTCGACCGAAACAGTCGTAAAATTAGCGACCCAAATTTAATGATAGTCGCAAAAGGGTCGTTTTTTCGTAGTGATTTTTCAGTATTCTAACCAATCACCTAATCCAAAACCAATCCAAAAACGACAAAAAATAAACCATCACCACAAACATCGTGTTGAAGCTTATGATATTTTGATGATAACAAATAATAGAGCACTAATGATTTACAAGTTTGAAGATGTGTAGGTGCAATGTACAAGTTTGGAGGAATATGATGGTTACAAGATTGCAAATCAAGGGAGTAATCAAACTTCAAGCCAAAGATGACAACTCAAAGTCAATACACCAAGACCACAAGATGGAGCTGGAGATCTGTCAAGTAGTGTAAAAGTATGTTGTAAACAGGTTGCAACTCTTTTCTATTAGTTGTAGTAGTGAGCACATAGAATTTGAATTATCTTGAACATGTTTTCGGAAAAAACCTAACCTTTCCTCCCAACTGGTTCTTGTCACAGTGGCAGTCCTATAACAGAATTCTGATTTTTGGTATAGTGGTTTAAAAGCGATTTTTTTGTATTTTAAATTGGATATTTATTTCAAAAAATTATCTTTTAATCTGCACAATGTTTTAAACGAGGCAGGGTCATAGGGTTTTACAAAAACGATGTTTTTTTCCACAAACTTCTATTTTTGTGGGATAGTGGCTAGGTTGTTTTTTGACCAGATCATCCTCTGGTTTAGCCATATTCTCCATGACTCCACCTCTCCACGAAATGGTGTTTTCACTATTTAGGAAGATTGAAAACATTTTGATGATTATTGATTCACAAAGTACAAAAGTTGCGAAGGTTTTTTTCAAGGTGTTCTTACGAAATCCTATCGTTTGAGTCTGTATTGTTTGTGTTTTACAACAATCACTTGTGGAGTAGAGAAATCTTGGCCTGGGTTGGTATAGGCGACTACAGCACAGGAGGTGTTTGTATTGTAAATCTCCTTATCTTAGGGTAGACTAGGAGAACGGACTTGTAATAGGGTTTACAAGTTTTGGAGTCTTGCGATAGAGTTTGTAAGTAAGAAGTGATAGATTGTACTTAGTAATGTTATAGTACATTGATGTGCCTCTACACTGGATGTAAATCCCTGACTTAGTTGGGAATGAATTAGTACAAACTTTGTGTCTTTACGTTTCTGCATTGATCATCATTTTCATAAACAAGAACTGAACTGAATCATTTACGAGAACCGAGTCATTTGAATTACAATCAACAATTCAAGTAAAATTTGAGAATTGGAAATACTCAATTCACCCCTCCCCCTCTTGAGTCTTTATGTGACTGAGAATTAAAAATTGGTATAAGAACCTGACCTTCTTAAACGCTAATCACGTGAGAAGGAGACCAGACTATGTCTTCGTAGGATTTAAGAGAGAGTCTTTCATCTCAAAGACCATCCCTCTTCGATGGGAGCTACTATTCTCACAGGAAAGAACGCATGGAAACTTACATTCAAGCAGAGGATTTCCAGCTATAACAGATCATCAAAACTGGACCACTCAAAGTTAAACACAAGGATGATAAAGGTGAAACTATTACAAAACTTGAAGGCAAATGGGATGAACATGATCTTAGCAAGATGGAGAAGAATTCCAAAGCAAAGAAATTACTGATATGGGGACTATCCGCAAAAGAGTATAATCGTGTATTAACTTGCAAGTCAGCCAAAGAGATGTGGGACAAATTACAAGTAACATACGAAGGAACAAACTAGGTAAAACGTTCCAAGATTGATCTCTTGAATCAAAAGTATGAGCTCTTCATCATGAAAAACGAAGAATCTATCTCAGAAATGTATGTAAGATTCACTGGCATTGATAATGAGCTAGATTCTCTAGGACAACCTGTTTCTGCAGAAAATCAGGTGTGGAAGATTTTGAGAAGCATTTCTAGATCATGAGAGCCAAAGGTCACTGCTATTCAAGAGGCCAAGAATCTAGAAGAAATGACTATTGACGACCCGATTGGCTCATTGCTGTCCCACGAGAACTTTATACAACGTCATGATGCCATCGAAGCTGCAGAGAAAGAAAAAGGACTGGCTATCAGAGTTGAATCGGTTCATGATGACGAATCAGAATCTTCACAGGCAGATGAGGATAGCCTTGTTTTTCTCACCAGGAAGTATCTTAAACTTGCTAAGAATTTCAATGGGAAAATTCTCTAAATCAAAATCAAAAGATTTTACTTCAAAGCCGAGTACTAATCAATGTTTTAAATGTGGTAAAGCAGGTCACCTTCAAAAAGATTGCCCAATGTGGAAGACAGACACACCGAAAACAAGAACGGCAAGATTTTCAGAAGGCGACGTTAAAAAGACCATGATGGTAGCATGTGAAACCTGGGAAGAGATCAACTTTGAAAGTGAAGAAGAACAAGGAGAAGAGGGAGCTGAAGAAAGCAACATCAAAGATTGTTTGATGGTTATAAGAGATGAAGAAGAAGATTTCAATGATGAGGTAGATATTGGTTTCGATTCATTGAAAAGAGACATGCATATTTTGCCTAGGAACAATGTGTTAGAAATTTTTACTGTTTTGATTAAAACTCATGAAAAATTAATCTCTAAGAAAAATGCTCTTGAGGAAAATCTAGCCAATCTTACAACCGAGGAAGAAAAACTCAAGCAGAAAAATAATGAACTTAGTGCATCAAATGAATTGCTTAAATTTGATGTTAAGCAGGCTATGAGCAAAAATATAGAGTTACGGTCCATCATTAAGGACCAGTCCATGCAATACAGCAAATTTAAAACGAAGTACAGATTTGTGAAGGAATCGAGCACTAAAAAAACGAAACTCCACCCAAAGTTGTCACTGGACAATGTAGTGAGTTGAACTTAAACATGCCAATAGTAAACAAAGACAGTGAGGTCTTTATTAGCTTTCAGGAGGTAAACTTGACTTATTCAAATTACTGAACAAGCCAAACAAGCGAGTTCTAGGAATGCCACCTATAGAGGTCATTAGAAGAAAACCTTGGGAAAGAAAGAAGTATATTGACTTACTTGATGACCAAATTTATATGCTTTGTAGTAACAAAGGACATGTTATGAATGAATGTGCTAAATCGAAAAGGATTCTTGATACTAACATTTCAGCTGCTAAGAAAGCATGTTATACTGTTCTACCAACTCCAATCTTCTGGAATGCTGGAAAGAAGGGACCCAGCGAAAGATGGGTTCCTAAATCAAGAATCTAACCATGTATGCAGGCTCAGGTGAGTGGGAGTAGCACTTGGTATTTGGACAATGAGTGCTCACGTCCTATGACAGGAGATAAATCATTGTTCCTCTCACCAGAAGTCTCAAATGGAGGAAGTGTTACCTTCGACAATAATGAGAAAGGTTTGATTGTCGATTTTGGTGAGGTTGGGTTAACACTTCAATACTCCATAGACAATGTCCTTTACATCAAAGGTTTAAAGCACAACCTTGTTGAGTATATCGCAGCTTTGTAATGGAAACACTGTTGAATTTACCTAAACTCACTGTGCTGTCAAGAATGTGAAAACAGAAAATATACAGCTGCAATGGAGCCGGGTCAAGGATGTGCACAAAATCTCTCTGAATGAAATTCCCAAGAAGATACTCAGTTGCTTAAGTGCACCTATAGAGGTCATTAGAAGAAAACCTTGGGAAAGAAAGAAGAATATTGACTTACTTGATGACCAAATTTGTATGCTTTGTAGTAAAAAAGGACATGTTATGAATGAATGTGCTAAATCGAAAAGGATTCTTGATACTAACATTTCAGTTGCTAAGAAAGCAAGTTATACCGTTCTACCAACTCCAATCTTCTGGAATGCTGGAAAGAAGGGACCCAGCGAAAGATGGGTTCCTAAATCAAGAATCTAACCATGTATGCAGGCTCAGGTGAGTGGGAGTAGCACTTGGTATTTGGACAACGAGTGCTCACGTCATATGACAGGAGATAAATCATTGTTCCTCTCACCAGAAGTCTCAAATGGAGGAAGTGTTACCTTCGACAATAACGAGAAAGGTTTGATTGTCGATTTTGGTAAGGTTGGATTAACACTTCAATGTTCCATAGACAATGTCCTTTACATCAAAGGTTTAAAGCACAACCTTGTTGAGTACATCACAGCTTTGTAATGGAAACACTGTTGAATTTACCAAAACTCACTGTGCTGTCAAGAATGTGAATACAGAAAATGTACAGATGCAATGGAGCCGGGTCAAGGATGTGCACAAAATCTCTCTGAATGAAATTCCCAAGAAGAAACTCAGTTGCTTAAGTGTACAGGATGACACATCACTCCTCTGGCATAAACGTTTAGGACATACAAGCTATCATTTGCTCAACAAACTCAACACTTTAAACCTGGTAGAAGGCCTACCTTCCATGAGGTATGAAAGTGAAGGGTTGTTTATCCCTTGTGCAAAAGGTAAACATGTCAAATCCTCATTCAAAGCAAAAGGAGTAGTAAGTACATCTAAACACTTATAACTTATTCACATGGATTATTGTGGTCCAATGAGAGTAAGAAGTAGAGGGGAAAGCAGATTTTCTTTTGTTATTGTTGATGACTATTCTAGATTTACTTGGGTAATGTTGTTGACTAATAAGAGTGATACTTTTGAAGAATTTGAAAGCTTTATTCGAAAAGTTGAAAACCAACTAGAGCATAAACTGGTTTCTATGAGAACAGACCATGGAACTAAGTTTGATAATGCATCATTTATTTATTATTGCAGGAAAAATGGAGTGGATCATAATTTCTCAGTCCTACACACACCACAACAAAATGGTGTGGTAGAAAGCAAGAACTGTTCCTTAGGAGAAATGGCAAGGACCATGTTGCTGAACAGTAATCTACCAAGGAATTTCTGGGCAGATGCTATCAACACAGCAGCATATATCCTTGACAGAGCCTTTATTAGACAAATTCTTAAAAGGACCCCCTATGAGCTTTTATTCAGAAGAAAACCTAACATAGCACACTTAAGAAAATTTGGTTGTACTTGTTATGTGTTAAACAATGGTAAAGATAATATTGCGAAGTTTGATGCTAAAAATGATGAGGCTGTGTTTGTAGGATACATTTCTCACAATAAAGTCTATAAGGTTTACAACGAGAAAACCATGTGTGTAGAACAAAATATCCATGTGCTTTTTGATGAAATTGATTCAACTTCGAAATCACTGTAGGATGATGATGATCTTGCTGTAAATATCAAGAAGGATTCCAGAACAGTGAAAGTGGAGAAAGTCATTGAGGACTGATCACTGGTAAGACTGTTTGAAGAAGACCAGCTCTCACAGAAACCTGATCATGATGAAGATCTGGTTCTTCATAATTGGAAGCATAGAAGCTCACATCCACTGAATCAGGTGATTGGTGGACTAAATCATGGAGTCCAGACAAGATCCAAGGCATCATCATCAAATCAACACATCAATGTTTGCGCATTCTCTGTCTTTTTATCTCTCACTGAACCTCATGATGTTTCTGATACATTACAAGATAATGATTGGATTTATGCCATGCAAGAGTAACTTAGTCAATTTGAGAGAAATAAAGTGTGACGTTTGGTACCTAGACCTAAAGACCATCCTGTCATTGGTACTAAATGGGTATTTAGAAACAAACTTGATGATTTTGGGGAGGTGGTAATAAACAAGGCTAGGGTAGTTGCTAAAGGGTACAGTCAAGAAGGCGGCATTGATTATGAAGAAACTTTTGTCCCTGTAGCAAGACTAGAAGCCATTAGACTACTGGTTTCTTTTGCTGCATACATGAACTTTTACCAAATGGATGTAAAAAGCGCATTCCTGAATGGTAACTTAAAAGAGAAAGTGTATGTAGAACAACCACTTGGTTTTGATGATCTATCCAATCCTGATTATGTGTATAAGTTATACAAGGCTCTTTATGGTTTAAAACAGGCTCCTAGGGCCTGGTATGAAAAATTGTCTGACTTTCTGGTTTCAAATGGTTTCATGAAAGGAGAAGTGGACAAGACACTATTTATCAAAACCAAAAATACGAACCGAGACTTGTTTGTGGTCCAGATCTACGTAGATGACATAAGTTTTGGTGCCACTAATAAATCTCTGCGTGATGAGTTCTCCAGGTAGATGACAGGACAGTTCGAAATGAGCATGATGGGGGAGTTACACTTCTTTCTTGGATTATAGATCAAGCAATCCCAGCATGGAATCTTAATTCATCAACACAAGTAACTAGTGGAACTTCTGAAGAAATATACGATGTTGGATGCCAAGGTATGCTATACTCCTATTTCAACTGCTGGTAAAATGGATGAGGATTTCAGAGGTAAGAGTGTGGATCAGAGAGAGTACAGAGGTATGATTGGATCCCTTTTATATTTAACAGCAAGTAGACCTGACATTGTATTCAGTGTGTGTTTGTGTGCTCGTTTTCAAGTCAATCCAAAAAAATCACGCTTGAAAGCAGTGAAAAGGATCTTTAGGTAATTGAATGGAACTCAGAAATTAGGATTATGGTATTCTAAAGGAGCAAACTTTGAACTCTTAGGGTACACTGATGCAGATTTTGCTGGTTACTTAGTTGACAGGAAAAGCACATCAGGTACATGCCATAGAATAGGTTCATGTTTGATTTCATGGTGTTTAAAGAAACAAAACTATGTTGCACTATCGACTGCTGAAGCTGAGTACATAGCAGCAGGTTTGTGTTGTGCTCAAATTTTATGGCTTAAATAATAGTTAAGTGATTTTGGAATCAAATGTGAATGTGTACCTATATTATGTGATAATTCAAGTGCCGTTAGTGTAACTAAGAACCTGGTCATGCATTCACGAACCAAACACATAGACATGAGACATCATTTCTTAAGAGATCACTACGAGAAAGGAAACATCAAATTGGAATACTATGAGACTGAAAAACAACTAGCAGAAATTTTTACTAAACCGCTTGGAAGAGATCACTGTGACTTCGGGGGACGAATGAAGCCACAGATTGGGTGAGTACATTTTATGTGAGGTATGCAAACAAATACATTCTGTTATAATTACATGACATCTATTGCCGAATTTTTTCAAGATCTAGACGTAATGATTTATTATGTGAGATGTGAATTTGAAAAGTCATACCATATTGGAGACTATCCAATCAGCCGAAAAATTAACCAATCTGTTAGCATGCAAACTGACAAATCCTACTTCCTACAAAACTCTCCGAATGCCATCGTAACTGCCCACTAACTCCACAACCACCCACTCCTTTTTGAAAACCGATTCAATCCCTCGACTCTGTTCATCCTTTCATCTCCACAAACCTCCTTCAATCACTTCTCCAAAACTCTCTCTTCAATGCCCAACTCTCGTATCCAAACATGGCGAAAATCAGTGGAAAGACGCAATCCATAGGATCTCAACCTCCCAAATCCTCAAACCCAAAACGGCAAATCAAAACCAAAACTACAAAAGCCCCAAAAATTCCAAAATCCAAATCGTCCACAAATCCAAGGGGAGAAGTAGTAGAGCCAATCAATGTTTGTGAGCCCAAGGTCATCTCATCAAAACCAAATCAGGATGCTACATCGCAACCATAATCAGAACAGGTTCATGAGTAGGCTCATGTTGAAAATTAAGAAGCCGCAGTTTCAGATCTAAATGCAAATAAGTCTGGGGACGATGTTGAGGAAAATAGTAAGTCAGGAGAGAAGGATGATGAGAAGGAGATAGAGGAGGAGGTACCTCCCAAAGAATCCGAGAAGGAGCCTGAGATTCCCTCAGATCCCAAAACCCAACATGCACAGGATGAGGGGGAATTAGCGAAGGTGACTGTTGAAGGTACTGGAAAGGAAAAAGGATAGAAGAAAAAAAAGTTAGAAAAGAAGGGAGACAAAGAAAGTGCAACTGTTCGGGGGAACTGAGACATACTGATGAACTTGATCAATGCACTGAGCTACCTGTAGAGTCAGTAAGTGATATCCCAGAGTTCAAAACTCTCAACGCGACAATGGAATCTTTAACTTCTGTTGTAAAGAATGTCAAGGAACAATTTACTGCTTCAAAGAAAGCAAGGAAGGCAGCAGAGCCAAGGCAGGTTATACCCGATATAAGATTCAGTCACAGGAACCAGACCTTCCCAAAGGGTCAGTTCATGATCAGCTCTATCAAATAGACTGGAAAGAGAAAGCCCACTCTTTTGGAACCAACCACACAAAAGAAAAGAAAACCCCAAGTCGTTAAGTCTGATTCTAAATTAGACTACGAAGCTGAAAAAGAATAAGTGGGCTTCGAATTCGAGACAAAAGAGGAGGAGGAGACTGAGATGAACTCAAGCAGTCAAGAGAAGCCGATCATGAAAGGCAAAAAGGGTGAAGCTCATACAACTGATGATTCTGAATCAGAAGAGTCTAACGACAGTGATTTCTGATAATGATGATAAAGTAGTGATGAAAACGAGAGAAATAGCAAGGGAAAGAAGCCCCAATTGTTCGATGTGGATGAGGAAGAAAACAAAGAGGAAGATGTAGCTGAGAGTGCATCTGAAGATGACACTGATGAGGTTAATGCTGAAGAACCGGTTGTCCAAGCTGAAAAGCCAGAGAAGGAGCAGAAATGGAAACTCAAAGCTCTATCAACCCGAGCCATCTTACCAGGTAAACTTATTAAGTCGATTTGACTGGTACAAAATGGTTTGGAGTGGCTTAAGACTACTCTAGAACAGTAGAAGTGGAGTGAGTTGTTTGAATCTGAAAACTTGATGCATCCAGAGACTGTGTATGAGTTCTATGAAAATGTGAGCAAGCTGAAGTTGAGTGGGAATTGGTTCATGTTAAAGAGCCGAGTCAATGGACAAGACATGGTTCTTACTGATGACATCATAGCAGTGCATTTGGGTATTCCTGCTTGTGATTTTGGAAACTATGGAAAGGGGGAATGGCCTAAGATGCCTAAGATCAATCCGTTAAGCATTTCAAAGAAGTTCAGTGGTAATAAGGCTCTAACCAAGGCTGAATCACTTAACATTAACTCGATATCAGATGAGAACAGGTTGCTATTTTCTCTGATTGTTCGAGGTGTTGTTCCCAGATCTTCAAGAAAGAATAAAGCCAATGGTTTGAATCTAACTATCATGGAGCTACTGTGTCGGAGTGAGGAAGTCAATCTGCCCCTATTAATGATGCATCACATGTATGTCAAACATCACTGGAGTCATGCTTTGCCTTATGGGATTTGGTTGTCCAAGATACTGAAGAAGATGGATGTTGTGAAACTGAAGGATAACCGCTAACCCCATACGTCTAGCAACTTTGATGAGGGATAAATGAAGCTGATCGGATTTAAGAAAGTGAGAGGTGAATGGAAGAGAACTAGATTAGCTCAGGAAGCTGGTTCATCAAAGACTGAACAGAAGGCTGATTGTAATGTTCACAGAAATGGAAGGAAATTACTGTTCTGAAGGAGAAGCTGGCTAACCAAGAGAGGATGATTGCAGATCTTAAAGCTGTCTTGGACTCAGCCTTGGCTACCTTCAAACACATGGCCTCCTTCAATCCTAAAAAATAATCCAGCCTTGTTCCTTGTTATCTCTTCCTTGATTTAACCTTTATCTTGTTTTGAACATCTCATGTTTTAAAATCTAGCAGTTATGGTCTGTACTATTTGAATTTCTGGATTCTGCAATTATGACTTTCTGTGTTTGATTTTGCATATTGTCCTAAAATAGGTGTCAATTGACGGGAAGGCTAACGATAACTCATTTTGCTGGTGACTTGTAATCTAACCTTTTTGCTGATGTCAAAAGGGGGAATGGGAATGGATGGTCGTCAACAACAACAAATCAAGGCTTTATCCCATCAAGTGGGATCGACTATATGAATACGACGGCGCCATTCCAATCTGTCATGTACATCATCTTCTGTAAGATTATGATAGGCCATATCATATTTCAAGGTTTCTCTCATAGTCTTTTTAGGTCTCCCTCGTCCTCTTTTGACATGTGCTAACTCCCAACCTTCACATCTCCTAACAGAAGCTGTGACTGGTATGCGTTTCACATGACCATACCATTTTAGTCGTGACTCCCTCATCTTATCTTCTACTGGAGCCACACCCACTTTTCGTCTGAAGGGGGAAAGGGAATGGATGGTCACTTAGTTATTTTTATCGTGCCTTGTAGCCTTTTTTAAAGTTTGACTTATCCTCTTTTCTACGTTGCTTATGTGTTTCTGTCTATCGTTTGATTTGATGTCTTTAAGTGTTCTTTATTTGATTTATCTTTTTATCTGGTGATCAAATGAAATTGTATGTGCTCCTTAACAGGTTGAAATGAGACTATTTTGAGCAAAAAGGCTCATTGTCTCTATAGGAATATGATCTATTGTGAACTTCTGTGAGAATATATTGTCTTGATCATGTCTGTTGAGCATCCAGAATAGGAACTGTTAATGTTAATCCAAGGATGTTGAGAACCTTCAAGTATAGTTTTCTAAATTAACTCATTCAGAAAAACTGGATCATGAAGGTATGAGTTGTCTTGGTCATTAGACTTGTCCTATAATTTTATAACCATCACTATTTGCCATCATAAAAAAACGAGGGAATTGTTGCACCTTGTGATGTTTTGATGATGACAAACATTAGAGTACTAATGATTTATAAGTTTGAAGATGTGTAGGTGCAGTGTACAAGCTTGGAGGAACCTAATGGTTACAAGATTACAAATCAAGGAAGTAATCAAACTTGAAGCCAAAGATGACAACTCAAGGTCAATACATCAAGACTACAAGATGAAGCTGGAGATCTGTCAAGTAGCGTAAAAGTGTGTTGTAAACAGGTTGATACTCTTGTTTATTAGTTGTAGTCGTGAGCACGCAGGATTTGAATTACCTTGAACATGTTTTCGGAAAGAACCTAAACTTTCCTAAGAATTGGTTCTTGTCACAGTGACAGTCCTATAACAGAATCCTGATTTTTCGGGTAGTGGTTTAAAAGCGATTTTAAATTGGATATTTATTTCAGAAAAATATCTTTTAATCTGTAGAATGTTTTAAACGAAGCAGGGTCATAGGGTTTACAAAAACGATATTTTTTCAACAAGCTCCTATTTTTATGGGATAGTGGCTAGGTTGGTTATTGACCAGATCATCTTTCGGTTTAGCCACGTTCTCCATGACTCCACCTCTCCACAAAATGATGTTTTCACTATTTAGGAAGATGGAAAACATTCTGATGATTATTGATTCACAAAGTACAAAAATTACGAAGGGTTTTTTTTCAAGGTGTTCTTGCGAAATCCAGATTTGGTGAATCAAGAGGTTCGATGTTTTAAAATGATAAAGGTATGCTCGAATCTAATGTGCTTATAGCTATGCTGATCGACAAGGTATCATTCTGCATTATTGTTTGAGTTTGTATTGTTTGTGTTTTACAACAATCACTTGTGGAGTGGATTGTTGCGTAGAGAAACCTTGGCCTAGGTCGGTATAGGCGACTACAGCACAGGAGGTGTTTGTATTATAGTTCTCCTTGTCTTAGGATAAACTAGGTGAACGGGCTTGTATTAGGGTTTATAAGTTTTGGAGTTTTGCAATAGAGCCTGTAAGCAAGAGATGATAGATTGTACTTAGGGATGTTATAGTACATTGCTGTGACTTTACACTCGATGAAAAATCCATGACTTAGTTGGAGACGAATCAGTACAAACTTTGTGTATTTACATTTTTGCACTGATCATCGTTTTCATAAACAAGGACTGAACTGAATCATTTACGAGAACCGAGTCATTTGAATTACAATCAACGGTTCAAGTAAAATTCGAGAATTGAAAATACTCAATTCACCCTCCCCCAAGCGTTGAATTTCTGACCCTGATATTTTTTGTTTGTTCTAATCACACATTATTTGCAAACCAATGAAGAATAAATAGCACGCATTCAAGAAGTTATTTGCAACTGGTAAGATGACAATAAAAAGCCCGCATGATTTGCATCTATTATCTTCCTTGGGTCAAAGCAAGTTACAATGGCCACTTCTTGAGATGTCCCCCTATATTGGAATCCCTATGATTGACTGTTCAGATTCGAGAGCGACAAACTTTGTCCTCTGTCAGAGGAGTTTGAGGCGATCTTAGGCTTGAAGCATTTTGAGAGCTGGCTGATTACTCCAAAGCTAAGCGATGAGGTCCAAATGCCCAATCACATGGCGAGGCTATCCATCGAAGCGACTCAACATGCACTTCGTATTGAGAATAGGTGTATCGACATGGAGAAACTTATCAACTATGGAAAAGATACCTCATCTTTGGTTAGCTACTCACTGCTTCAAGTAGTTATGTTGGGATTTTTATGCTTCAAGGGAGGATTCTTGGGAGGTGTCATTACTACGGAGACCTTTGTCGGCCTAGATGACCTAAAGGAGAATGTTGAACATAAGTCAGTTTGTGAGGAATTCCCTGGTTGCTGCACATCTGGCTTCATAAAAAGCTTGGACTTTTGAAGAAACAAGTAGGGGACCTGAAGAACTACAATCTACTCATGCTAACTAGAAGAGGACGTCCAATGAATATCAGTGAGACAATGAAGAAGGCTCAATCATTCATGATCCAAACCTGTGGGAGATACATCAAGTGGTTTGGAATAATTACCAGTTTGTTACGAACGGATGTGTTAATTATAATCACAAACAATACGAGTGCGTAAAATTGATGAGACAAAAATTTTTACGTGGAAACTCTTTCGGGAAAAACTACGGACGGTCGACGACGACGAAGAATCCACAAGTCAAATGAGGAAATACAAAAAGAGTAATACAAGTATCAAGAACTCGTGACAAATAATTAAACACCCTCACTCTAATGTGTTTAATGTGTTTAATGTGAAGATGAGAAGAGAAGAAAAAGACCGTTGGTTGAAACACTAAAAAACAAACTGGGACAATGAAGAGTCAAATAGAAATATGTATATTTGGTTGGTTTGATTTTTTCATCATTGTGATTCCATTAATTCATTTTCACTGTAACACTCCAAACCAGGAGAGACACAAAGAGGAGGAATGAGTAAATTGAGCACCAATGTGATTGCTGCCTAACCTATCCAACTGAGTTCTCCTCTGCTCTTCTCATTCTTCAACAGGCACGCGGTAAGAGCCCACTAGTGTCCCCTCCCAATGTTTGGGAGTTCACGATTTCATGTTCTATTTCATTCTTCGATAGGGTTCTTTTCACCTTTTTCTCACGATACTATTTCGCTATCGGTCACCCAGGAGTATTTACCCTTGCAAGGTGGTCTTTGCTGATTCACACGGGATTTCACATGCCCCATGTTACTCAGGTCAGAGCGTAAGTTAGTGATGTTTTCGCCTGGTGGACGATCGCCATCTATCATATTGTAAATACCATCTTCCATCAAATTAAGATCAGTGATACGGATATACAATGAAATAAATTTCCGCCACTACTTCAACACACGTCGATCTTTCACATTTTCATGAGATTGGAACTGGTCAGGGAAATAGTACGAGCACAGGGGTTTCCATTAGTATAGGATTTCGTTCTTGGCTTCAATATTCGTGTTGAAACATGAACGACATTCACTTGTTTAAGAGGAATAATTACCAGTTTGTTACGAACGGATGTGTTAATTATAAACACAAACAATACGAGTGCGTAAAATTGATGAAACAAAAAATTTTACGTGCAAACTCTTTCGGGAAAAATTACGGATGGTCGTCGACGACGAAGAATCCACCAGTCAAATGAGGAAATACAAAAAGAGTAATACAAGTATCAAGAACTCGTGATAAATAATTAAACACCCTCACTCTAATGTGTTTAATGTGTTTAGGATATTTATAAACAAAACACCACAAGCCACTTGCTCTCCCCTCTTTATCTCCTTCCTTATTCGCACTCCTCTGCCTCTCATTTCCTTCCTCTCTGCTTGCCACTTCCACTGCTTCCTCTGCCTCTTTCCCTTCTTATACATTAAGAATGGAAAAAGCACACGGAACAAACACGCGGAGAAGCCACGCAGGGAGGACGTGGAGAAGAAACACGAACGCGTTGAAGGTCCACGCGGAAAAGACGATTTGAGGCACCATCAACACTGAAAATCATAGTGATGGACTCATGGCAGTCAATCAAGCTTTTAAGGATTTGAAGCGTAAGCTTTCATATTATTGGCTCAAACTGCACAACATATGCATACATCATACATGTTATCATCATTCAAAATGTTTCCTCAACAATGTAACAAGCTTATAGTGACTGCTAATTTTGATTTGTACAAAATGAATAAAATCCTGAAAACAGTATTCCAAACCATAGTGTAAAGTATGTTACTGTTCCCTTAACTGTACAAAGCAAGAAATTTGAAGCACAACCACCGCCCGTGGACGACATGGTCGTTGAGAACCCTTGAGCCGCAAAGGTCGTCGACGTGAAACTGATTGGACGAGAGCCAACTTTGAGGAGTTGATTCCAAGCGCCTCAGTTGCCGAAATCCTACGCCAAACGCAAACACAAAAGCCATTGAAGCTGGTTCAAAATCTTGTATTACTAGTTGTCGTCACGAGTACAACAAGCTGGTGGTAGATCACATCAACACAGCCCTTCTTCAACAAATCTACAAATGATAGCCCAACCCTTTCACTTCCGAAGATCTCATGATCCTCAACCTCTTGCACGCCGAGACAAACATTCTACAAACACAATCCATACACAAAAACTCATAAGCCAATGCATAAAAAATAGTCGAACAAACACAAATCCAATCATGACCAGGACAGTCAGAATTCTGATTCTAAGAATTGGTACTGTTCTATTACTCATATTTCAGAATCACGACTCTGGCTATCCAGCAAATCCACAGCATGAAAGAATCTGAGTTACTTACTCCCAAGGGACGTCGCCAGCGAGCATCCAATCCCCATCCCGATCCTCATACGTCATATCATAATCCGACCCCTTCCCCGACCCTTCCCTCTCCATACACCTCCTGATCCTCACCCCGAACATCGCCTCCAACGCCATCAATAACTCCCCATAACTCCTATACGCCTTCAGATCGATCTTCCTTAGGTACGGCGCTCCATCCACACTGACCTTCACAAGCACACCGCCGCTGCCTTGCACGTGATGGCCACGTGAGTTATTGTTCTTTGAGTTTGTGTCGTTGTTGTTGTTCTTTTTCCTGTATGATCTGATCGGCGGCCATCCGACTACCTGTGCCCTGAAATGCACAAATCGATCAAATCAGTGAAATGATTCGAAATGATTTGAAATCGACGAAGCTAGGGTTTCTCGTCGTGTGATTGATTTGATAGTGTACTCACTTCGGAGACGGAGCGGCGGCAGGATTACTCGTTGTGGATCCGCAATCGTCTTCTGTTTCCGGCGAACCTCTCTTGTTGTTGTTGATCTTGCTTCGATCGGTTGGAAGACTCGACGATGTAGTGGTTGATTGAGTAGTGTCGGGGTCGCCGGTGCCCGGTAGGCCTAACCGGAGCTCGGTGGCCTTGAAGTTCAGATCACGGTGATCGAGAAACAGCGCTGGTGGATTCATCGAGAAATGACTTTTGGTTTTCACGCGAGTTTTGATGGGTCACCTGGAGGAGAGGAGAATAAAGGGGATGATGCGATCTTTATTTTAACTGAAGAGAGGAGGATGTTGGGTTTGTGCGGGCCGGGTCGGGCTTGGGTGTGCGGGCTGGCTCGTGGACTGGTGGGGATCATGGTATGGGTAGGCCCGTTGGGTTTTCAATATTGCTTATGATTGTTGATCAATGTGACTCGTTGTTTGGTCCATGTTGCTTTCCGTGGGTGGTGATCTTAATTCTTAGAATCTACGTGTATTTTTAGGTGGATGGTATCAACAGAAGAAGCGGACTCAAGGTGTATTGAATCATTGATGTAGTCTATATGACGAGTCACTTTCAACAATCTTTAAAAAGAAATAGGTCGGAGTTGAATCTTATGATCACGGTAAGTTTATTTTATCATTAATTTAGATTTCAAGTAAAATCAATTGTTGGGGTTATGTCATGTGTTCACAAATTTGATTCTTATCTTTCTCATTTATCGATCATTGTTTGCAAACTTAAATTCCATATATTTTTGAATTTAATATATCGAGTTTGAACTTGAATTCTCCTTCTAAATTTGACCAATAGATGATTTCACGAACAATCTTGTTGTGCTTTCAGAGAATACATAACCTACAATCAAGGACGTATGACCATAATTAATTTTTTTTAATGATAATGACCATAACTAATGTTAATCTCATTGTTGATAAGTACAGTACATATTAGTTTGTACTCCCGTGCATATCCGCACGGAATAAAAATAAATGTGTAAATTATCTATAAATGTGATTTTTTTTTTTCAAATTCTGAATTAATGAAACCAATTTTTATTTTATACAGATTAATTCATTTTTTGAAAACAAATCTTGCTTGTTTTGATGTGTCCATCAATCTAATACAATTTCTCCTCTATCAAATCTTATATTTCTTTCCTTCTTCCACATCAATAATGAGATTGTTTCCATTTGTTCTTCATTGTCTCCATCTGATAAACCCTAATAGCCGTCGAACTTCTCATCATCCTCAACCATTGCCTTGCCTTACTTAAGTCTTCTCCTCATCCACTGCGATTTGCAGGTCGTCGTTACTTTGGTTGTTTGTTGAATTGTTCATCATCGAATGAAGAACCCTAACAACTGCCATGATACATCACCATCTCTGACAAGTGGATGAGCGTCTGATCAGGGAGTTGTGATGCCCAGCCTGAATCGATCTCGGAAGATGATGAGAAGAGGTATGGACAACACCCTCGACACTTGCGAACCCGCGCAACGAATCTGTGACAATTGCTCTGAAATTCGGCACGAACGAATCCCGCTCGTCAAATCTGTGAGTTCCGTCTTTTCAATATTTTCCGATTTGTTCTCCGATCCAGTTTTCCGACGACCCTCAATCTCCGACGAATCGATTGCTTTCTTCGACGAGTGTCGATATCCGATGACGCGTCGATTCTTGTTCAAGTGAAAAAAGGGGAAACTGGGGAACTTGATATCCTTTTTTGGTGTTTCCGTGAAGAAACTGAGGTTCTCTTTTAACTAGTTTTGAAGTAAAGACCTCAAGATATTTTTTGGGCACTGTTGGTTTTTTTGAAGCACTATTTTAGATGGTTCGTATTTTTTGAGGGAAAATGGTGTGCATTTTTTGTTTTTTCAGGCAATGTTTTAGAACAATATGTAACTTTTGATGGGAAACAATATGTACTGTTTATTTTATTTAAGCATTGTTTTAGAACAGTGCCTATTTTTTGGACACTGCTGTAAAACCATGACGGCATGCACCCTCGACGAGGAGCATGAGTGCATTGTTTGTTCCGTGGGCGAAAGTGACGATGAAAATTGTAAAAACAGTAATTTTTTTTTCGTTCACGAATTAATGTTTGTGACGAAAAATAAATATTTTTTCTCTTATGATTAATTAAGAGAGTGAAACAATCATGATTTAAAGGTTTCGTGACGTAAGGGTTACGTCACTGTTATTAAGATCGTGACAAAGGTTTATAAATTCATGTC